>WBNM01021508.1:0-138386 GCA_013399055.1 Ramphastos sulfuratus | reverse complement strand
CCCCCCCCCCCCCCTTCCTTGTTAAATACCCAGAATCCAAACATAACACACATTCTGCCATCCTTGTGATGTGTCGGACAAGAAAAAAAAAAAGCTGGGTTCAATGCTTCTTTCAACACAGCGCAGAATCTAGTAACATCTATTAAACTGCCTTCCTCATTCATGCTGTAATTTAAAATACTCCATTCACTCCTAAACAGCTGTTTTTTTCAAGAACATGCAGTTCTGTACAATTCTTCAAGCTTTCAGCACAAGCTACTTTCTTTTAAAAGGTACTGTAAGCATTAAGGTACTTCACGTAAGGGACAAATACGTAAGACTTTATAAATTCTCCTTCCCACAGAGCACCTGGCTGCCCACAAGACTGACATAACTTAGAGTTTTGGAAATATACTCAGACTTTTCATGAATGAAAAGGGGCTAATTTCATTCCTATCCCCTGAAAGTCAACTCACTAATTCAAAGCACAAGCAATTATGCTACACAAGTAATTACAGCATACTTAAAATGACACTAAACGAAAGACTAGCATTGCTCCCACCCACTGCCATTCAAACTTCTACAGTCTTCTGAAAAGAATACCTGGAAGATTGTCAAATACTCACAGAAGAGCTCTAAAGCACTACTTTGTTTCTTGTAACCACTACAGATTTTGGAATGCTGCTTCTAGTATTTTTTTTTTTAAAATTACCAAAACTAGCTATTTTATTTTGGGGAGCGGTGCTATCTTCCGTATTAATTTGTCCTTCAGAACCACATATGGTCTCTCCTCTAAAAAAAAAAATTATATATAAAACACAACAGATTTTTTTTTTGTCCTGAAAAGGACTTCAAACTCTTCTGAGAATTTATACAGTGAGTTAGGCCAAAAGTCAAAGCTACAAACTCAGAGAAGCGATTTATAAGCTTTTCCATGGCATATGGTATAATCAATTATACCATATTCTAACTTACCAAGAGATGTAAGGAACTATGAGGACTTTTCATGGTAATTTAAATTTGTCAGAATCAGTGGCCAGAAAATAAGTGCAACTACACCTGTACATGCCCAACTATATAAATACTTGCAAAACATCCGGCTATCTAACCAAATACTAGCTCATACCTCAGCAAAATTGCCATTTTAGGAAAAAGTTCAGCAGAGTTGCAACTGCAGGTCTTCGCTCCCTAAAACTGTGTCTTTTGGGATACACACTCACTATGATGTCAGACTCAAATAGACTACAGAGCAATGTTGCAGACCCTAACCCATGACTTGACAAATCAGACATATTTTTCTTTTCCACTAAATATGAAATCAAGCTCCAAGACTCAGTCTTTGACACTCTTATTAGCCTGAATGGATCTTGTTATCTGGCAATCAATTACAGGTTGGAGATGAAGAGAGATCAACAGCTTCACACGTTGTCAGCTTTCTACAATGAAGATCAAGTTCATTATGCAGAAATCAGATTCTTAGAACAACCCTCCAGATTAGATTGAGGCCCCCTTCTCCTGAATTCAAGGCCAGCACAAACCACCTTTCACTTAAGTGAAAGGCATACTGGTTTGGTCTGGTTTCTTTAACAGACTTACATGCATATAGCTTCTAATGCCAAAGCTACTTCAACACAGAGACCTATCTATTGAAGATAAGAAGACAGTTCAACAATAGCCCAAATGTAAATGAAATTTCCTGATGTGCTCCTTCCTTTTAGGCACTCAGATTGTATGGTAACACACATGGTTTGACAATTATGTCTGATAAAATTGCATTTTTAGGAAGGCTTTACATTAAATTGGTAATATTTATCATCACGTCTTCTCTTTGCTGACAATAACATCATTTAAATAAGTAACTGTAAGTGATATCCAACTAAAAGAACAAGGGATGGAAAACTAAAAAAAAGGTAAGCATTTCAAAAGTCAAGAAAAGCAGCTTGGAAAGCAGGGGTTTTTTTGTTTTTGTTTTTTTTTTTTTTTTTATTTTAAATTCCTTTAAAGGTATCAAACAATCTCTGAAGTTACGAATACCAGACTTAAAGCATAGTAACCATTCCAAATATAGAAACCACTGTTTGCAATGCAATCCAAGTTCTTAAGTAACTGTTTATTTTAATTTGGAATATCCTAAATACGCACTTATGTCATTATGTTGATGTTCTAATAATTTAACTTAATAACAATTGAGCATGACAGCTCTTGTCATTCTAGAATTCACATGTACCGGCAGATAAAAGCTTTAAAATATCAAATGCAAAACAGACTATAGAAAAATCACTAAAAGTACAGATTTTTAAAGCCCTTAAGCAGCTGCCTAAAAAAAAAGCTCATAAAAACTACTTGTCTTCCTTCACCAACATGAAGATGCAACTTGTCTCTGCATCCGCATTTCAAATGAGCTACCCTCTTGTCTAATGTGGGGGAAAAAAAAAATCCGACCAAACCAACCATATCATGCACGCGATTTCATTATTCTTTGTTATCTTTCTGAAAATCTAGACTTTCCCTGTTGCAGAACTAACCACAGTGGACTTCTTTGTTCTTCAGGAAAATAAGGTAACAAAGCTAACATTTTTGCCTCCAAGAAAACAAACTACTTGGTAACAAACTATTTTGTAGCTAGATAAATGCTATCAAATCACCATCATGTGATCAAGGTCTCCTCCTATTAATAGCAGAATTTTCTATTTATTACAATTTATACTTTATATACACTTCAGTACCTTACAAACCTAGTGGAGAATAAATCAACCCAGAACAAGTTGTCAGTGAAGGGAAAGTGCACAGCTGTAAAATACAAGTCTAATCAAGTGAAAAGGCATGGCAATCGAATTACAGTAAAAGATCTAACTGTATGAAGCAAACTTCTTTGTTTTTAACAGGAAAAAATATATTCTATTTAAAATAGAATATTTGGCCTTGAGATTGAGAAATTAATTAAAAAAACCCAAACAATCCTCAAAGTTGACCTGAGTTGCTAAACCATGTCCTGAACAGTCTTCGCCCCGCAGCATGTTTTGGGGAATCACAGAAAACAGAATTGGAAACAGCCTTGAAAACTACTAATGTGCTACAAAAACAAATTGAGATGCTAGTGTGATGGCATAAAGCCAAGCAGCAGTAATTCGAGAAGAGCTCATTTCAGCAAAAACAGTCTGCCCCTAGTAGAAGGCTTTGAAGTGCATCACCATCCACTGTGAATCACAATCCCGAGGCCAGTCATTCAGTACTGCAGTCTCAGAAGTCAAGAAGGTTTCACTCAACTTAAATCAGAAGTCAATAAGGCAGACAGCAAGATACAATCTCTGAGATTTAAAGTAAAACAAACTATTTCCCAAACTGTATTTAGCTCCTAACAATAGCTTACAGAACCAAGGCTAGAGGATTCTGTTTACCAAGGCCTCAGGATTCCAGCTCTTCCAAAATAGCAAGTAACAAGGAACAGCTACAGATTATGAAAATGTTTAAAGTGGAAATTTAGAAGTGCTTAGAATCACGGTCTGATGAGGAGGATTCGCTTATTTTATAGAGCACTATATAGATACTATAACCTTCAAACAACAGGTGACATGAAAAAGTTCAGGGCGCTACATTTGGGTTCAAAACCTTCACTGGAACTGAAGCCAAACGGCAGCAGTAGATGCAACAGAAAATATATCCTTATGTTGAAAGTGAAACTAGTCGTTTGAATAGATCTTAAGAGATAAGAAATTCCTAGTGAGACACACACATATCTAAGATCAGGGTCAGGAAAGAACAGAATCTATTTAATTAATCAAGGTTAACTTAAAATGCACAGTGAAAATGCAACACTTCCTGGCACCTGAGCAACACTTAAGCACACAACAGACAAAGAAGTATAAAACTGCATCAAGAGAAGTGTGGCTGGCAGGGCAAGGGCGGTGATTATCCCCTTTTACTCTGCTCTCGTCAGATCCCATCTGGAGTACTGTGTACGGTTCTGGAGCACCCAGCACAGGAAGGACATGGAACTGTTGGAGCGGGTCCAGAGGAGGGCCACAAAGATGATCAGAGGGCTGCAGCAGCTCTGCTGTGAGGACAAGCTACAAGAGTTGGGGATCTTCAGCCTGGAGAAGAGAAGGTTTCGAGGAGACCTTATAGTAGCCTTCCAATATCTGAAGGGGGCCTACAGGAAGGCTGGGGAGGGATTATTTACAAGGTCTTGCAATGACAGGACGAGGGGCAATGGGTTTAAATTGGCAGAGGGGAGATTTAGACTGGATGTTAGGAGGAAGTTCTTTACAGTGAGGGTGGTGAGGCACTGGAACAGGTTGCCCAGGGAGGCTGTGGCTGTTCCCTCCCTGGAGGTGTTCAAGGCCAGGTTGGACAAGGCCTTGAGTGACCTGTACTAGTGGGAGGTGTCCCTGCCTATGGCAGGGGGTTGGAACTAGATGATCCTTGAGGTCCCTTCCAACCTTACCATTCTATGATTCTATGAAAACCAGTACTTCTCACTGAAGTAAGTTATCTTCTGTTTTCTAACACTCCCTGTCACTGCTAAGGTGTCTGGGCACTTTTCTTAATAATCAAAGAGTTTTAATTCCACAAATGGATCCTTTTAAAATGAGAAAGCTTATGTTCAAAAGAATGGGCAGAGGAACGAAGGCAAGCTTATGGGAGGCTGGAGGTGAAAGAAAGGAGGGGAAAAATGGATAATTAGCAGTCAGATCAGGCCTTAGTCTATAAAAAACCCCAAAACTATTAGGGAATAATAATATAACTGACAAATTCTAGCATTAAAAAAAAGCACAACTATGGTAAATCTAACAAATTAAACAGAAAAAAATCTTCCCTATAAACCACAGAAGACGGTGGTTTTAGACAAATATTACAAAAATTGTGTCTGTTTATTGCATTGTATGATTGTTGGACACAAACTTGTTAAAATACAAAGTAGAGAACTCCTGACTGTTTTCCCATTAACTACAGAAATGATGAGGAGCATTTTTGCTAGGTTGTTGGGTTACCCGTGCTCTGCCACTCAACATTATTCCTCCTGATGCTGAAAGAACAGGAAAATACACTCTATGCCCCTTCTCTCCCTAAGATGCAATCTACTCCTTTTAGGAAGTCTTTTCCAAAGTTTTTGTTTTTTTTTTAAAATGACTGAGGTTCACTTTTTTTAAAATGCTGTTTGAACACTGTTTATTTCATTTTTCCTTACAGTTCAACAGTCCAAAATTTTGATCTAAAGCGAAGAAAACTGGCTGCTGGATGGTAAGTAATTTTCTGCAAATCATTCTACAACAGAAATCAATTCTTTAACACTAAAAAAAAAAGTGGTAATCTACAGATTTCATCTCTGTGCTGCCAGCTTTTGGATTTCAATTGTCTAGTCAACAACCTGGAAAGGAAAAGTGAATTACAGAGAAATACGTTCCTGAGGGAACCTCTGCTAACACCTTGAAGAAATATTTATGGATAAACCACTTGGGCCAGTTCCAGAGCAGCTAGGAGGCATTTGTGGGTATCAATTTAAGAAATTTCAACTCTCCCTGCCCTTAAGCTAGGTGCCCTATTCTAAGGATCCTTCGGTCATCAGATGGCTGCAGGCAGCAGAGGCAGAGATGAATTGCAAGTTGCCAACCAATGCCTTTATTTGGCCACAAACCAAGCACATAAACTCGTATGGATATATGCCACAAGGCTTGCAACTCAGAATGGCTCATTCAGAGTTTGGGGAGTGAATCATACAACAGAGGACAATAGCTCTCCAAGGGTCTATTCCACTGCAAGTGCGGCTGAAGCAAGCATGCCACTATTTCCAAGGCAAGCTGGTGATGCCTCATTTCTGATGAGTACCTCTACCAATCCTGTGCCTTGGAAGTACAATGGAATTGTGTGAAAGTCACACAGAGCAATGCCTGTGCCTCATGAAGCAACAAAGTTCTAATTTCTGAATGACAGTATTTTTTCTACATATTGCATGTAAGTAATTGCACTTTCCTCAAATGTCGCAGTCAACGCAGAGGCGTAAACACAAACCATTAGAGATGCACCACAGTAATGCTTATCTTTCTTAACAAATGTAGGTAATAAAAAGACTTTAGAAGACCACATAAATCTCCAACTGACCGAGCACCTTTAAAAAGTATATCCCGAAACTGAAAAATGACAACATGCATGCCTATGATGTCTTTCAAGATTTAAGTCTAAGATGAATCTGAAAGCTACAGAAACAGTTTTACAGCATTCACTGAAACAATTGCAAGATGTGTCTCATTCCAATCCTGTTCATTACGGAGAAAATGAGTCAACATTTACTTTTATTAGGTATGAATCAAAAAATCCTTAAAACCAGGTTGGTTTTAAGCAAGACTTTTCTTTATGATAGATTTTCCTTAAGGAATTCTTCACCCATCATTTTTTTCTCATTTTGGCATGGAAATGATCATGCCATCATTTTTGCAATGGCTTTTTCCATATTAATGACAGAAATTGNGTGGCCAGCAAGGCAAGGGAGGTGATTCTCCCACTTTACTCTGCTCTTGTGAGACCCCACCTGGAGTACTGTGTGCAGTTCTGGAGCCCTCAACACAAGAAGGACATTGAATTGTTGGAGCAAGTCCAGAGGAGGGCCACCAAGATGATCAGAGGGCTGGAAGACCTCTGCTATGAGGACAGGCTACAAGAGTTGGAGATCTTCAGTCTAGAGAAGAGAAAGTTTCGAGAAGACCTTATAGTAGCCTTCCAGTATCTGAAGGGGGCCTACAGGAAGGCTAGGGAGGGACTATTTACAAGGTCTTGCAATGACAGGACTACGGGCAATGGGTTTAAACTGGCAGACGGAAGATTTAGACTAGATGTTAGGAGGAAGTTCCTTCCAGTGAGGGTAGTGAGGCACTGGAACAGGTTGCCCAGGGAGGTTGTGGCTGCTCCCTCCCTGGAGGTGTTCAAGGCCAGGTGGGACAAGGCCTTGAGTAACCTGTACTAGTGGGAGGTGTCCCTGCCTATGGCAGGGGGTTGGAACTAGATGATCCTTGAGGTCCCTTCCAACCTTACCATTCTATGATTTTATGATTCTAAGTTCTTTACAGTGAGGGTGGTGAGACACTGGAACAAGTTGCCCAGGGAGTTTGTAGATGCTCACTCCCTGGAGGTGTTCAAGGCCAGGTTAGATACGGCCTTGAGCGACCTGTTCTAGTGGGAGGTGTTCCTGCCTATGGTAGTGGGTTGGAACTCAATGATCTTTGAGGTCTCTTCCAACTTAAACCATTCTATGATTCTATAATTACTAAGTATAGAACAAATAACAAACAGAAGGTACAGTATAGCACATAATATTCAACATGACATCTACCTATCCAATTCCCAAACTTTTAATATAACTCCACGTGCACCATGTATGGGAAGCATTAGCATAACAAATTCTGCCATGAGCAACAGAACTAGGACAAGATTCTTCCTGAGTCTGAAGAATAATGTTTAGCATGACAATTGAAGGGAAAAAAAGACAACTGAAAGAAATGCAATATATTACCAGTATCATGACAGCAGTTTATCTTGGAATTGCCACATCTCATTATCATGAAGGAGACTACGCTTTGAAGACCAGCATCACTCTATTTTCTCTAATCCATGCACCTCAACTAGACAAAACCTGAATTCAACAGAACAGTTCACGGGCATAGTAAAAGCAATATCTGTTGTGCCCAAGGGCACACGAGTACACTTTGAAGAATTTCCCATTTCCAAAATTCCTCTCTGCGTCCAGTAATCTTTCTAGGCACTTAAAAACAACACTGAGTTAGTTAAGATCAGAGTGTACTTGTAAATCTCAAACTGCAGAATCTTTCTCCATCATAAGAGCCCTCTTATACCAATCAAACAGAAAAGCCACTACAAAAACACACTCCACAGTAAAGTACCATGGGTGAGTAATATTCCTTCTGGAAATGTCCTACTTAAAAAGACTTATTTTGAACTTACACAACTAAAAGCTTGAATAATAAAATATTTACTCAATTTCCCAAATTGTTGGGTACAATAGCATATGCAGAATGAGCCTAACACAAGTAGTCAACACTCTGAACACATACAGAATAGATGAGTGATAATCTGGCACATGTTTGTTACAAAGAATGGTACCCATTCCTTCCAAACCTGTCACTATGTAATCCCAAGTGTCATATTTTCATACTTTTTGAAAACCTGGATTACTCTCTTGCAATTGTTCTCTAGATAATTCTGAAGTGCCAAGAGAGATCAAAGAAGCAGCTCTGATTTGGCAGAAGGACTTCGGTGGCTTTCAATACTACCATTTAATAGAGAACTGGCAGAGTCAGAGTGCTTCAAAGAAACAAGCAGGTTTGTTAACAGTCTTTTCACTGACCATTTTGCACTCTTTATAGCTAAAGACAGTGATACTCAAGAGAAGGTTTATTGACTAGTTGACACTCACTGTCTGAAGTGCTGCAATTATTCAATTTAGAACAAATTTATAGATACTGAAAAACAAATTAATCTTCAGTAAAACTCTTTTAGTGACAGCATCTGATTTGAACATCTGCTACAGTGACAGAATAATCAGATACAAAGCACTCATTTAAAGTCCCTTTAATAAAGTTTTGTTCAACACAACTGTCATTTTTGGCAGGAACTGAGTAGCCAACCAATACATCCTCCTGATGTTTCTTGTCATCTCTGACCACTATAGCCTATGTCTGCATAAACATGACAGTAATCTCTCTAAATTCTCCCATAAAGCCTTAAACAATCATATCTAGGTTCCATACAGGTCTCTCCTGGAAAGGGAAGGTTCATTACACAGTTGTAAGGTCAAAATCAGTAACATGTCTCTCTTCAAAGCCAAGAATAATGTTCTGGTTAAGGAAAAACTACACTAAATGCATTTCTTTAGGATTGCATGCTGTCATGGTAGAAGAAAGATTAGAAGAAAATACAGTGTCATTCCTATGGGTTGCCTTAGTCTACTGGAGATGCTCAGTCAATCAAAAGTAAAAATGTCCTTGTTAGTATCTTGTCGGGCAGCATCAGTGTTGCTGTATACCACTAGTGCAATTGATAAACAAATATAAAATACACAGAAAAGAAGTGTATGCTAGAATTCCCCTATAAGTTAAGAAAAGCCTATCTGTATTTTACAGAAACCACCCAAAATCTTGGCCGATATTACACTACATCTGTGGCAGGAATATTAAAAGATTGTCTTCCCAGGCAGCAAACATCCTCTTTGAACACAGTATTATGTCAAGAGAGATAAAAACTAATACAGCAGGCCGCACACATGCAGGTGAAGTGTTGCCTGCCTATCTCTATCAGTTCTCTTTTCATCTCTATGTAACAGAATCTGCAGCAATTACTGTAAATGGTAACCAAATGGAAAGAGTGAAGTGGAATTTGTTCATTTCAGCTTCACCTGCTGCAAAACCAGACACTCCCTGTCCCCCTTCAGGGAAGAGAACCATCAGGAAGAAAAACACTGCAAGTTCATTGGGTAACTTGTTTCCAATACAGACTAACAGGTCACAAGATAACACCAGTTTTGTGATACTCTCTAAAAGTGCATCACACTCTGAACAAAAAGCTCACTACTTTCCGCTCCTTATTTTCTGTGTTTGTTGAAAGGACTAAAAGCCTGGAGCAGTCCTGAACAAGAAAAATCTGCTCAGAGAAATACAAGAAAGTACAATCAATTTCATTTGCTTCATACAAGGAAACAAATCAGTAGCTCTAAACGGTTGGGTCCACGAAATGGCTGTTCTGCAAGAATATAAAATGGCATAGGTCTTTTGCACATATCAAAAATAAACAGTAGTTTCTGCTAAGAAAGGAGTAAAGAGGAAGTTAAAAGCAGCAATCACCTACCAAACAGGAAGGGAGCAAGCAATGTCCCTTCACAGGTTTTTGGCTCTCGATCTCACTCCTCAGAAAAAGTAAACCATAAAGGAACAAATATGAATTGTCCACCTTTTCCCTAGACAAATTTGTCTGGAAGTTACTTATGGGGTAAAAAGCAGTCCAAAAGCCCTCACTTATTGACACAAATATAGCTTTCAGATACCAAATGACTCGTATTAAACTCAGGAAAATATATTTATTCTGTGAAATTAGAGTGTGTTTCAGTTGTTAATTCCCTGAACTTCCTAATCTCCTTACTTCTGTAGCTCCTGCTACCATTTCTGCCCTCATGATCTTCACAATCTTTGAGGTCTCTTCCAACCTAAACCATTCTATTCTATACTTATATAAAAGGCTGCAGTTTAAAATCAAACACACAAAAAAGCTTATTACACCTCCAAGATTAAACCAGGACAGTAAATTCATCTCTAACTGTAAGCACGTTCATGAACTATTTTGGCTTTTGAGCTACTGCACATTAAAAAAAAAAAAAAAAAGTAAAATTAAACTCAAGTAGTACTCAACTTCCACCTTTCAAAATATCTGTATGGTGCATACAGCACAGAAAATACTAAACATTGAATCAAAAACATTTACATTAAGAGATTTAGACTGTAAGAGTCACATGCTTTGTGAGAAACCACCAAGCTACCTATGCTGAGAAAGGCCATGCTACCTGTAAGATAACACTCTGTGTGGAGGCTAAGTGGTGCTTGAAGAATCAGACAACTAGATACCGTTCCTTCAGTTTTTGTGAGTTTTCTTTTTTTAAAGTTTTATTTCAAATTTACAACTCAACCAGCAGCCTCTGAACTAACAAAACAATACATGCTTTGCTAAACAGGGGAAGAGGAGCCTCTCAATGCAGCTCTAAACAGATAAATTAGATACGAACAAAGGTGACATTTTAATGACTGCACCTACATCTTCCTCAGACCATACAGCACTGGTCCCATTAGACAAAAAATTAGACTTGTATCAAATCACACCTGAATTAGCGAACAAAGTGTAATATGAACAAATATTTCGTATTCATCCTTCTTCCAACACAGCTACAAAGCCTGTTGATATCAGTATACATAAATTCAGTCGCAACTTGATGTAGTGAACAGTTTTAAAAATTCAGCACCCACCCAGTTCACAAAGAAACATCCTATGTAATCATCTGTCAGATACTTGGTTTTAGTGCTACTCAGCATTATCATTAAAGAAATTTGCATTACAGCCGTTTCTCCTATCCAGCTTTCATTGCCTAATTTTAAACCAGCTTTCTTTTCTGCTATACTATCACTTTCATTCAAGTTTTAAAAGAAAGAAAAAAAGAAAGAAAGAAAGAAAGAAAGGAAAGAAGCAATTCTCATCACTTTCAACACAGTCTCTTCCTGAAAACTGTCCATCTTGCAGGCTGAGTGAAGAACAGACTTCATGGAACAAAGTCTGTGATCATGTGAATAAAATTTCACAACATAGATGCAGTTAAAGCCTTGAGGGCAACTTGAAAGTAGGATAGTTCTAAGCCTGTAATACTGCAAATTGGGGAAACATAGTTCAAGACATTGGTAAAAATACTTATGGGCAATTAATATGACCCATGACACAGAAGTATCTGAACACTCAGTTGCATAGTACCTGTTGCCCTACAAAACTACCCACTCTCCTTCTTAGATAAAGATACTACTCTGTCTTCTGTGGACCACTATGGCGATAATTTAAGCAAAATCAAGTGTGATTTAAGTTCTGTTCCCCAGATGACAGGAAATAAAGCAGAACTCCTTAAAACATTTCATACCACAAAATATCTGGGATGGGTGCAGTGGGCTTCCTGGACCCTACTTCCTACAGTTGATTTGACATAGACAGAACAGACAGTGATAGCAGGATGTAGCTGCACACCTTACCAATGGTTGACAAATCGGGATGTGTTTTACCTGGCATACGTTTAACACAACTGCTTCCACACTCCTGACTTTAAGGGTAACTAAACACAAAGCCAAACACACAGTAGGCTTTAAAAGAAAAAAAAAAAACCAAAACCAAAACCTCTGATGGACTTAGAGAGGATCCAGAACCAAGTCAGGTTTACCTCTATCAAAGGTAGACAGTCCAAGTAAGACCAGTGCTTGTACAGTCAGACAAGGCTAAGGACCTGACAAGTCACCTGACGCACAGGGGTACCACACGCGTGTACCACACTCCCCTCCCCAGCCCACTGCTTTACCATGCCTTCTTGGCGACCAAAAGGCAACTGAAATTTAAGAACTAGTAAAATCAACTGAAAAAAGCACAACAGGAAGGAGGAAGTTTCACTAACAACAGCTGTCAGGGAGAAAAAAAGGTCAAGTTGGAGGCCACCCTTGTCACCATGTCCAGCACAAGCCACTGCTGTCAGCAGAATTCTGCCATCCAGAATAAACCAATATTCTTCTACATTATTTCCAGAGACAGGCATCTGCAAACCCCTAACTGTCCAAAGCACTTGCTAGTGCTGCTGGCACTACAGCAGTAGAGCTCCTGCACAGTGATAGACAAGAGGAGAGACTCCCAGCTACATCCTTGCATAATGCTGTCACTGAGTGCACCTCCATCTGAGCACGGGCAATTGATACTTGAACATCCAGAAGTTTTCTGTTTCTACTGCATCAAACTGCTCTTTTTATCAAAGACCACCCTCCCTCCAGCAAAACCAACAGCATGCACAAACAAAAACTGAGCAGGAGGGCTGTGATGAGGAAAAGGACAATTTAGAGAAGCCCAAGGAAAGAAGAATAGCAGGACAAGACTGCAGGTCACCCTTGCGGCCCAGCATCAGTCAGGAAGGCAAACTGGTGGAGAGTAGAGGCAGGTTGATGGACCTGGTCTATGAGAGGCCACACATCCTACCTGGAGAGCCATGGGGACAGTGGCCAAATTGTACAACTTCTGATAGTCACTGTACTGCTGCTTCATCACTCCCTTCCCTTAGAAAGATGGGATTTCGAAGTCATAAGAACAACAATTTAAAAAGTAAAAATAGCAGGTTTTTCTCTTTTTTTTTTTTGGTATGAACAAACTTGAAGAAAGAGATTAAAGAAAAACAGCAGGAAGGTGGTGTCAGATGTTGGCAAAGATTGGTGTCTGTTATTTGCACTTCTCTAGAAGAGAAAAACAAGTGAAAGGCTCAGAGAGAACAGCACATTGCAATTTAGTCAGGAGAGCAAATCAGGTCAACTTTCAATCACACTACACAGGAGGAGGGGAAATAATCACTATTAAGGTCATTTACTGGAAATTATTTTCTTGTCACATCTTCAGTATTTCATTCTAAAATTATAGTACATTTTGAAGCGTAACAAGAAGGAAAACACAAGAAGTATTAATATATAGTCTAATACACAACCAGACTGGGTTTTTCTAAACTCTACATGTTTTAACTCTTCTGTTGAAAAGTGAAGAGCAATAAAAAAAAGCTAGCACTCAAAATATGGCAAAATTAGCAGGTTTCACCTAGCAGCCAAAATCTGCATCATCTGTGACACTCATCAGGTTTAACAAAATTATATATTTGGGAAAAAACAAATTTTTAGAAGTATGTAGTAAGAGACAAGAGGAATTTAGAACATTTTTACTAAAAAGCAGCTGAAGTTTTTGTGTAAGCTTAGCTTGCTTATGAGACTGCTGTGGGGGATGTGAGGTCCTAAGCACAACGTTAGTATTCCTAGTGACTAAACAGACAGCTCATTAAGACTTCACACACACATTTTGTGTATATATAAAAGTATGCAAATGCATGATACGTAAAACTGCCTCTTCCTTAATATTAAACACTTGTATGTACTGGAAGCGACAATATGTATCAAGAAAGAGGAAACAAAAAAAATAATCTATGGATCCAGAATACAAAATACTATCTAACAAGGAAGCAACAACCCCAATATTTGCCTTTCATAGTTTGAATACTAGTGTACCCCTCTCAGGCATTATTAGCATCACAATCATTTAATAACACAATTTCATTAGAAAGAGGTAATATGTAATTTGATTGTAGAAGTAAATTAAAGGGGCACTGAAATTCACAAAAAAGCATTCACATGGCTTTGCATGTTACTGCCTCAGCAAGTGCTTCTGGTATCTCTAATGAAATTTCTAAACCTGTATCTTCAGGAATTACTTCTATTTACACTCTGCAGTAACTTTAAAACCTGAAAATCCCACTCCTCACAATGGGTACAAAGGAACTAACAAGAACCTAGCAACTATTAGTAATAAACCTATTCTTAAAAATCAATAATCACAACTAAAATAAAAAACAAAACAAAACAAACAAAAAAAAACCTTTACAAAAATAATCACACCACCTAGACCACCACCACTTTTCTCACTCCAGCTGAAGTTCTCACCTGGCTGATGAAGGGAACACACTATGGGAAAGAGATGAGAAATGGAAGTGGGACAGTTTCCTGGATATACCTTAGCAATAACCAAGGACTTTGAAAAGTTCCAAAACTTACATCTTCTAATGCAATTTTCAACAGGCTGGTTAAAAACTGATTATTACCTAACAAGACTAAAACAGTGTGCCAATGACTTGAGAACCCAAGCATAATACCTGATTTTTTTTTTTCCCTACATAAACTATTTGCAAAAGGAAAAAAACCAACAAAACTACTTCAAAGCTTTTGGACCATACAAGCATATTTATTAAGAGAACTGGTTTAATTAGAATCTTGTATAAACAAATACAGTTGGTCTTTACAATTATATCACTTGGAACAATATAAAACTTACTTTAAGTCACCAGTGGAAAAAAAAAATAAATTTTGTCCTGTCTAAACAACAACATAGTTTAAATTATAGTTCCGTATATATTAATTTAAAAATACACGTTTTTACTGATCTTAAAGAGAATATTAGCAATAATGTAGATTTTCTATTTCCTTATAATGAAAATATCAACTTAAAGGACACTATTCCTCTCATCACTTTTACTAGGAATAAGCTAGGAAACAGAAAAGATTGCAGTGTCCCAGAGGACCAAAACAGCTAGAAAGAGAGGGCACATTGAAAAAAAAAAAATTGCCTGAAATACAGCTGCAAAATACAGGACAAAACTGTACAACTTATGAGAACTCAGTATTAACTTGAAAAAAACACACTTAACAAATAGTACTATGCAGTGTACAGGCCTGATTAACCTAAGCCACAGGAGTGAAAGAAGTATTAGAAATACTACTTGTAGCATCATGCAAGTTTGTTGCCACAGAATCAAGAAGTGCAAGAGTTCAGTGGTGGTGAAAAGAGAAACGAACACTTCTGGTGTTAAACTCTAAAAAAAAATTAAAAATATATCGAGTGAAGAATAAATAATATTCTTTCAGACTTACAGAAGCTCTAAAAAACAACTTAAATATTTATTTATATATGTATGGTTACTTTCTCGTTTGTTGCTCCTATGCATACAGTTCAGAGGTTCTATTACTTGCCTAAATAAAGAAATAAATTTTGCAACTCACCAGAAGCAACAGCTGCAGGGCACAATGCTTATAAATGCTTTGAGCTCAAGGTACAGTCATAAAATTAAGTATCTAGGAGGCTGGATATATCTGACACCATACAATCAATTTTTCTAATTCTATCAATGTTGCCCGTTTCCTTATCGGTATAGGTGTATTAGAAGTCCAAAGAAAAGGAATTCAGTACTTGACAGTCTCCAAGTAATTATGTTGAGGCTTCATTTCCTGCAAAAGGCACTCTGGATTTTCTTACCACCATCCTCATCTCTTAAAATCTGAAGTGCAAAGTGCTTTGTCCTTAAGGACATAATAAAGAAAGCACTGCAACCTTTAAGCTTCCACACGCTTAAAACTGTGCAGGTATGTTAAGGCAAGATGCACTGCTTAATGCTCCTGCTGCCACTTCTCAGCAAGCGGAGGTGGTCCCAGGGAGTATCAACCTTGTCCATGATGTTCAGTTTTCTGTAAATGTTCCAGTAAATTGCTTTCCATTCCAAAGTGATCAGGTTTCCATTGCAGTTGTGTAATCATCCAACTATCCCTAGCTTTCCCTCTAAATCCTTGGAGAACACTTGTTGGCCTCAGAGTCTCTCCAGTTAAAGCTAAAAGGGCCTTCTGAGGACAGGGGGAATCAATTTTCTTATTTGTGTATTTTAAAAATACGCTCCAACGTTAAACATTTAAGCTAAACTTGGAGTGATAAGAATCTATAGTGAGCTTTAAAGTTTATGATCTATTAAATTCATACAAGGGAAAAATACATTCAAACAATATAAATTTCTATGCTCTGCTGGCAGCCAAACCATCACATCACTGGAAGCTGTCGGCAAGCCGCCCAAATCAGAACTCTGAAGCACTCAAGCAACTTGCACCAACAACCCTTCTGCCATTTTCATTTGTTCAACCACTTCAACAGTTGGTTCACTCAGAACTGCTAAAAAGCAACTGACAACTCAGAAAGAAGGAAAGCATGGCTTTCTTTTCCAAGTGATGAACAAGAAGAAACAGTGGCTGGATTTGATCTATTAACTCTGAATCTTGCAAGGCATAGTGACCAGAAATAACTGACTCATTTCACAAACTACAGAGAATTCTACTTCATCTAGTTTAAATGCAAAACACATTTGGATAGACTTATTTCTTCTTATGTACCTAGCACAACTACAATTCATGTTATTTAGCTAATAAAGTTACCTAAAAATGGTCTACAGCATGGAGAATTGTTTCTTAAAGAATCTGAGCCACACAACTACTTAAATAAATGCATATAGATGCATACCCTCCTGCCTAGCAAGAGGAATGATCAAATTAGATCAATTAGAATCAACTTTTCTTTAGGAAAAATAATTAAGCACAAATGCAAAATAAAATTAAAAACAATTATTTAATCAGGATTTCCTGCTCATTGATTTAAGTTGTGATTAAAATTAGTAATATAATCACTCTGATTTCAGTCAATCCCATCGGCATACCCCACCCCTAAAGGCTCTCACAGCCTTGGCCTTCCCCTGTCCATCTTCAGCATGCCCAACCTCACTTAAACCCTTCTGCTCCACTCTTCTGGGACTAAGTCTGACTGAAGTTGATTAAAGCTTACAAGCATTCATGTTCCTGCCACCTACCACATCCTCCCCAGGGAAAGGTTGGTTGCCAGGATTTTTCTGCTGGCATATGCTGGTGCTCTGCTCAGGAATGAAAGGAAAGAGAGAGACCTCCAGAGAAAAGGTGCCTGGGAAGGAAGCAGATCCTTAGTTTCTACCACAGAGCATCTCAATAAGGATGGAATCAAGATAAAGGGAAACGTAGGATCCAAAATACCTTCTAATGCTCACTAACCTTTCTCTACTGCTACTAAACCTGATTCTTAAGTACTGAAAAAAGTGCAGTACTTGTCCCTTGTTATCTTCAGCAACCATTAGAAGTTTTCCATTTGCGAGTCCATTTGTCAAACTGGGTTATGTTATGATGGCCAGCTTGTTAATCACTCTCCAGGGACCACAACTGCAGCATAGCCATTCTCAACAGAAACCCAGAGCACTCTTACTCTTCTATCCACCTTCACCTTTACCCAAAGCAGTTCAGCAAAGTGAACATCACTTCTCCTCTTTCATAGTTCAAACACAGCAGGCCAAACAGAAAGATGCTCATAAAGTTCATGAATATAAAGCTTTTCTTTTCCTGCTGCCCCTTGCTTTTATACTTTAAAGGAGCTACAAGTTCAGGAAATACTCTACTGCATAAACTTCATTTACTAACTTCAACATTTTCAATGTAAAAACAAAACAAAAAAAAAATCAATGTGGGGGTGAGAAACCTAGTATGGAAGTGATATGGTTTGAAAGCAAGTACC
Organism: Ramphastos sulfuratus; assembly: GCA_013399055.1. Taxonomy (NCBI): domain Eukaryota; kingdom Metazoa; phylum Chordata; class Aves; order Piciformes; family Ramphastidae; genus Ramphastos; species Ramphastos sulfuratus. The sequence goes on along the minus strand of WBNM01021508.1, from coordinate 120,683 downwards.
ACTTCAAAACGCAACCTTATATCAAGAAATAAATTATTATTTCAGCCTATTTCCATAATCTCCAGTCTTTCAGGCAGCAAAATTGTACAAACTTAACTTTGACCATGATGCACATACACAGTAGCCTTTCCCAGGAGTCCAAATGGTATATTGTGATCATTTAGGACTATGAGGACTACAAATGTCAAGACTAATTGTAGTCCAGAGTTATTATTAATAACCAAGTTTACTTCAGCTTGCCGAAGAAAAAAATTTACTTGCTGAAAGACAAAGCAAGCAGAAAAAAGGCAACCTTTTTATTTTAATTGAGATAATAATAAATACAGTCTGTCCTTAACAATATTGATTCTCTCTACATTTAAAATGGAATAGGTTAATGGAAAATTCCATTCTAGGCAAGTTAAAACAGAATTAAAACAAAACAATCACCCAAATACTAATTTTCTCTATTCCCTCATCGCCTCCAACCCTTGCCTTCTAGAAAGCCAGATTTAAGGGTACATATTAAAAAAGGTCATGCTTTCCCATGTCTTATCTAGGCATGCTATAAAATCTTGAAATAATTTGGCATAAGCATCAGCTCACTATGAGAAACACAACTGCCACAAAACCAGCAGTAACATCGCAATCTAGAATCTGTACATATCAGTAGAACAGCAAATCCTGCACAACACCTGTTCAAGCTACAGCCAGCCTAAATAATCTCAGATGGTTGTGCTCATCCTAAATAAAAACCTACCACCATCTTTAAACGCAAAGTTTTTCTCTACTACATAAACTGGCTAACTCCATAAAATCAGCAATCTACACTTGAATGGTAAAACCCAAACTTACTGAGAACCTACTGATTAAGCAAATAAAGAAGCTGAGTTTTTACACTACAAGCAAACAGAAAAGCACAACCCTTGAACTTCTAATAAGATCAAGTAGCTTTCATGTTTGTAGGCTAATACACTGTATGTGGCATCTAGAAACATTTTCTAGACTGGAAACTTAAGCAGGAATAAATTGTACCTTTATTCTCAGATGGATAAATACCATCACATTTTAGGCACCAATTAATACAAGTAACACATTAAGTTTTGAGTTTGGGGTTTTTTTTTCCCCTTAAAGTCAACAACAAAATCCACTACACCTACAGTTTAGTTCTTCAGAGTGTCAAATACATGTCACAAATTTATTTACTACTTTGTCATCATAGGTTTATTTAGGTTCAAATTTGCGAACTGCAATGTACATTCCTGTCCTGGTAATCCAAAGTTGTATTTGGCATTCTGTTGTGTGTTTAGCAAAGTGTTCAAAGCCAACAGCACACACAAAACCATCCAACTTTCAAAGCATTATACTTCACTACCAGACACTGTGGAACTGCCTCCATCCTCAGAAGAGAAACTATTTCCAAGACACTCATATGTACCTCCCAAAATCTCTCGTGTGTCTCTGCCTTGTCAGCAAGAAACTTCAACCATGAAGTTGTGTGACTGCACTATATGAGCTATGGCACAAGATTTCAGCAGGTAATCACATATCGTATGTTAAAATAATACTGCAGGTCCTCCTAAATTCATGATAACATCTACTGCAGGGGTCTTGAATAAGTGACCACATATCTCACACATCAATTATCAGCATGTAAGATAATTGACAGAACTAAAAATATTTACACATGACACTGAATTGCAAATGAGACATTTCTTGTACAATAAAAGTTTACAGATGCAACTGTATTCAAGTCCACCTCAGCCATTTCACTTTAAAACCTTAAAGCATTAATTCAAACCTATACAAGTAAGCCACGATGACTCTAAGATATAGAAGATAACATCCAATGAAAAATCTTGTTGTAATGCTGCAGTGCATTTGAAAATCAGATTATTTTCATTTCACCTTTATTTCCCAAGTAGTCCCTTTTTGGTACTAAGAAAGCATTATAATTAAAAAAAACCAAAAAACCAAAACCAATGTTGTGACATAGTTATATGTGCCAGAGCTTTCCTTTCTGCTTTCTCCATATTACAGCTTCAGAGAATATTTTCAGGACTTCCTAAATCAGGGTGCTAGAAGTTTCTGTTCTTAATAAATCAGAACCTTCAAATGCCCCTACCACAGGACACGTGGGGCACTCAATGTACATTTGAAGGCCGCACAGGCATAAATGTCACGGAAGCCAATCAAAGGCATTTGAATACACAAACAAGAAGGCCAAGCCAGTCCATAAGATCAGCCCAAGTGCCAAATGCACCGTATCTGGAAACATTACCCCACTCAGAACAGGCACAGGCATTAGCAGCGATGCAGCTCCGATCCACTATGGGCCAGTACCCTAGTGTACAGCTCCAAAGCTCATAAACTCTGTGAACATCACAAAGTATCACAAGTTCTGAATTGATGAATGCACAAACTCCTATAAATACACTGCACTGAACACTTATTAGTTTGATCTGACATCATTCTTTCACATATATAAGCTAACGTCTAAGAACATATGGACACTTTTATATTTCAGAGTCTATTGCTTTCACGCAAGATATTTCATCGTAAAATGTACATACATAAAGGTGTACTGTTAACATCTCATGAGCATGAATACAAAATATAAACCCAAGCATGGCTGGCAGCTTCTGCTGACCTTCAGACAGAACTAACTACCTAGTAAGGATGCACAATTATCATTACTCAGGAACGCCATGCAAATACAGTACATTATAGTACCAAGCGACACCAGGTTTTTGATTACTCCATCACCTCTAAATCTGTATTAGAGGATGTAAGTTACAGTATCCAGAAAAATCCAACAGCATGAGTTGCAAGAAAGAAGTTAAAAGCATCATCATATTAAAAATTAATTTCACAACATTCTTCCTTGTCTAAGGTACACTATTTTTCCTTAAAACAAGTAGATATATAAGTTATGTTGCAATGTCAGGTACGTGAAATACATCTAAAACCACCTCACGTATATACTCTATGAATAGAGTATGATATGCATGCATATTCATAACAAGTGTTTCAGCATTGAAGAAATCTACTCTTGACAAACTTTAACTATGTATTCGGCCAGTGGTGGTTGTTTTTCTAAGAGCTTCAGTTTCCCAGAAAAGACAAGCACAAAATGCCTGCCCCTTTACTCAGCATCTTTAACATATACCATAATTCCTTTCCAGGTATTTTCTAGAGCATTTTATGTCAAGCTACCTGCAGGAGCATGTGCAAAAGTGACACAGAGTGATACAAGTCTTACAACTACTGGCATGGAAAATGGAGAAACACAGACGGCCTTATACATTTTCAGGACGTCGAATCGCTGTTACCAAGTCCTTACATCGCTTATCCGGGGGGAGGCAGGGGGAAAGGAAAAAAAAAAAAAAAAAAGAGAAAGGGCAGGCAAGCAAGCAGCTACAGGAAGACCTGAAAAACAAAGACTCCCCGTTTTCACTATTATTTCCATTTTAACTTACAAAGTTTCCTGCTTGGAATATGAAATTTTATAGATACTACAAGAAACGCTACACACTGTTCATTAAAATGGGGCAAATCAAGTAAAATTATACAAGTGCCAAGTATGCAAGTATCTGTGTATAAAAGTTCTCCTCCGCCACTAACCAGCGTCCAGGAAGTAGGTATTTTCGCTAAAGCACCGAGCAGTTCACTAGCTGTCTAACTGCTACATCTTGTGGCAACACATTTCAACGCAAGGAGGAAAACCAGACAATACCCGAAAGGGAATAGTGAAGGGACTTGTTTGCTCATAACCTTCACACGGATATTCTCTGCAAACACCCACAACACCCTGCTGTCGCTGTCGGTGTAACACAAGAGGGGAGGAGCAGGGGAGGGAGGAGAAAAATATTATCATCTAAGGCGTGATGGAGGACAGGAGAAAGTTGCAGTCATTCCGTGGTGGCCGTACGGCGCTCTGTCACTTTTTCTGGCCGTAAAACCGGCCTCCCCTAAGGGCGCCTTCCCCATGGGGACGAACCCTCCAATGTCGACCCCCTCTCTCCTCCCCACCTCCATAATGCCAAAAGTGCCCGACTCCCTCCATCCAGCAACAACGGCCGCATCCCTCCGGCGCAGCACTTTTACTTTGCCGCTGGCGGAGGGGAACCGATTTCGGGGAGGACGCGGCGAGTAGCCGCCCGAGGAGAGCCGCCGCGGGAGGAGAAACGAGCGGCGGAGGGCGTATGGCCCGGGAGCGGAGAAAGCGCGGCCGATTCCCCCTCCGCGGCCCGGCGGCAAGGGGGAACAACGAGGCGCCGCCGCGCTAATAAGCGGCGGCGGAAGACGCGGGCGGGGACGGCGGGGCCCCGCTCGCCCAACGCCCAAGGCTCCCTTCGCCGCCACCGGGCCCAGCGCTGACCCCACACCGCCGCCGCCGGGGACACCAGCCTCTCCCGCCGTCTGTCCCCGCCAGCCCGGGACCGGCCTCCGGCGGCGGCTGCCGGGCCCCTCCCCGAGGGCCGGGCCCCCCGCGCAGCCCCGCGGCGCGCTGGTTACCTTCCTTGGGCGGCTTGCCGGGCGGCGTGCCGTGGAGCTGGGAGGCCGCCGCCGCCGCGGAGCAGCCCTGCAGGCTCGGTGGGGACGTGGAGAGCCGGGACCAAGATGGCGGCCCCTCCAAACTTCCACNCGGGGCTTTTCCTCCGCACCCCAGCGCGCACCTTCCGCAGCGCAGGCAGCGTTCCGCCAGCCACCGCAGCGGGGCCGGAGGTGGCTCCTCCGAGACCCTGGTGTTTCTCTCCGTCCAGGTCTCCTGAGTGGCCCGGTCCGCCCGCGCCGGAGCCCAGTCGCTCCGCCGCCACGGCCATGATCGCGGGAGCGGAGCCCGTACGCGCCACGGCCGCGCCACCCGGCACCACCCCGGCGTGAGACCACGCAGGGCGATCCCAGCCCGCTGCAGCGGTAAGTATGGGCAGTAACAGCGGGGCTGAAGGAGGCACTTCCTAGCACAGTCGGGTGAATTTTTTTGCAGCTTTTCCTCCTGGTGCCGTCTGCAATCGAACGGATTGGAAGTGTTTTGCTTTCCCCGAACAGGACCGTGTGGCAGCAGAGTGCTGGGGGGACCCGAAAGAAGCTGTTGCCTGAGGGAGGTGTTGCTCGCCAGCTGTAACCTGCCTTGCTGCAAAGCTGCAGATGCCACCAGATGAACTGAAACTGGGGCAGAAGCCATGTGCCAGGCCCTACGACCTCTCACCTGTCTCACGCCACAGGCTGAAGAACAGCTGGAGGACTCCCCCCCTTTCAAAACGTACCTTGCTTTGAGTTAGGATAAAGTGCAGACATAGCAGAATTTAAACCAAAATTTCCGGATTTCCTTTCTTAAAAGTAACAGAGTCTTCACTGAGAATATGAGATACATGGCAAAGGCAGTTCAGGAAGAAAGCCTTTTGAGTGCAATTTAAGTAGGACAATGACTTTGATTATTTAAAAAAAATACACTTGCAGATATATTGCATTCTGCATGTCCAAAGAAGTATATTCATCAGCAAGGCACGGTGCTCATTTTGTGGTTACTGTTGCAGAGACATCGTGGCTGTCTAATCTGCTTTCCCTTCTATTTGAGAATGGCCAGAATAGATTACCAATGTCGGGTTGCAGGTCTGTGCACAACACAGATATAACCAGTTCTGTTTCTTCCTTTTAAAGTGTCATCTGCAAATTATCCAAGATCTTCACTTCTCACAAGTATACAGCACATCTGTAAGTTTCTTTGCAGTTCACTATTAACTTGAAGTAAAAATTAGTATCTTTACTTGATAAATTAAGTGTTCCAGGACATGTATTGTTAACAATGATACACTGTATTTGGCAAAGTGATGTCATACTTCAGCCAAAGCTTACTTGTTTGTTAAGACTCGATCTTAAAGATGACTTCTCAGGCTTTACCTAAGCAAACTAAACCAGGGAATTGCTAGTACTTACACATGAAGTTTAACAGTGCTAGTTCTCTCTGACCGCAGTACTAATATTTAGTATAGAAACTTCTTGCAAGGTTAAAACATAATCTCACAATCCATACAATAGCTTAAGTGAATATGCACCTCATTTCCTGGTGAGTATATCCGGCTGCAGCAGGCTGCTTTAAAAATTTGCCAGATAAGCAGCAGTAAGTTAAAGAAATTCAGTCTCATTGTTTATATGCATTTGCATCCACTTAATAAAAACCCCTGCTACCCTTACAAAAAAATAAACACATGTTCTTTCTGCCACTTACACACTGTTGTCTAAAGTTATTCCACTGATATGGTTGGGACTCCTTGATTAAATAAAGCATCAGCTGCTTTGACAAGGGGAACAGGATATGAAAAGGAAGATCCCATTCATTACTTCTATTAGACGTGAAGTTTAACTAACTATAAAACCACCAAAATGTCTTTTACAATTAACACCATGAAAAATATCTTTGCAATATCTTGCCATGTGTTAGAAGGCACCTCAATGAGGGACCAGGAGTGAGTGGGCAACGTACTAGAGGATTCCCCACCACAGCACTCATTAAACACAGCACCTGCTGCTTGTCAGAAATGGGTATACCTGCTGAAAATACAGGTTGGAGTCTACTTGTAATACAGAAGAGCTATAGCTCTTGATTTTGTAAGCTGTTATGTAGACTGAAAGTAGAATGTGAATTATATAGATAATCTCCAGATGAGGCTATCTATGTAAATTCAAAAACACATGGAGGTGGTTTATTTCCTCCCTGTAGTTCATAGAAAACCTGCTTTCTGAAGGTGTTAGAGCTGACACAGTATCCCATTATTGTAAAGCCACATTGCTTCAGTGTTACCAATTTAATAGTATCACAGGTGCAGAGAACATCTTCATTAATACCTTTTAGAATTTTCCGAATACATTCTAAAAGAATTCCCTTATTACATAGAATCATAAATGTATGTAGTGATTTTACTCAAATGCCTTGCCTTTGTTTTGCAATAAAACTTTATGGTCCAGTGGCCAGGTGGTTAACCTCTCTCTCTCAGTGGTGAGCAGTCAGATCAGTGTCACCCACCCAAAATGTTAAACACTAAATTGAACTCAAATAGTACTAAATAAGTAGTACTCCTTTTAATTTTTTTTATAGAATAAATCTTGGATATTTGTTTTCTAGTTTTCATGAGCAGTGTGCCACCAAGGTTTCCTATGTGAACACTGCCTATCAACGCCAAGCGTAACTTGATGATGTACGGGGAAATCCCCCTTCTGTGGGATTGTACTGGATAAGAATGAAGAAGGTGCCATATACCTTCCTACAAAGGAAAGCTTGGCTCCAGGTTAAACCTAAGAAACCTCATTTAGCTTTGCGAACTCCTAAGGAAGAGGACCTCAAAATTCAGATCAGAACAGAGAGGAATGAAATGTTTGTGTGCTATTTTTCTTAGGAGAATGCATCGAATATAAGTTAGCAAGGTTTATCACAGCAGTAACCCTCAAATCAAGGACAACTGGAGAACAGAAAAGTATAATGACCTTTCATTATTCCACAGATAAGGGTATTACATCTCTTCTTTTTACCTCTTCATATATTTAATCCGAAATATTTAATATTTCTTCTTGAAATTGAAGCAAATCACCTTCTTCCACAGACAACAGAACAACCCAGCCTTGTTTCTGTTCTTTCCTCAAACAATTCTCTTCTACAAGCAATATTCAAGTCCTCTGATTCAGTCCATCCATTACCTTCAATACCAGTGAAACTGTGGTTTTGCTGTTAAGAAGGCTTCAGATTCTGTTAGTTCCCTGTCATCCCAGCACTTTGAAAAATAGACTTGCAGTGGTGTTTTCTGAAAGCATAAGATTTTAGAGTATGCCATGCTGTATATTTGCTAGTACATTTGCCAATATATATGAATTATATACATGTATGTATACACACATGTACACACACACGCTCACCTACCCCATATATAGCACATACACCTATAGCTATGCAAACGCCAGCAGCCAATCTGATTTAACTACCATAGAAAAACATTCTTTTAACTAAACAGACATACTGGTACAGCAGCTCAAGTAGAAAATGCCTATATTATTTCATCATCAAAATGACATACTTTTGACATTTCTAGGTTAGACAGAATACAGTACGCTGGGAAAATGTAGCTTGGGAGAAGAAAATACTGCTTTCTGTTTTGGTGAATGCTGTAAGTTGTAGCTCAAACACTGTCCTTTTTTCTTCTGCCTGACACAGCTGACCACATGTATGGACCCTTCCTATATCAAACCAATGCGCTCCTGACCAGCCTGGACTGGAATGACAACTAGAATCTTCTAGTCTGTGTTGTGTAGCTCAGAAGACTCAAAATACAGTTTTGGCACAAGTACAAGGTAAAATGCCAAGTGACTGACAGCAAGTGCATTGCTGTGATAGAACACTGCCTCAGATTGTAACAGCTTCTGCACCTAATTCTCACACAGCATTTCTATTTATAAGCAAACAGGAATGTCGCAATTGTACTAATATTAATTTTCAAATTTAGTTAAGTATTCTGAAACTTATTTAGAGCACCAATATTTTTATTGGAAAAAAATCATTTAGATCTTGATGAAATGAATTTTGAGGCTCACTGAATTAAGAGCTGTCTCCCTGAGCCATTTACTGCACTACATGCTTTGTAATTTTTTTTAATACAGCACTTGCTAGCAGCTCTGAGTTGCAAGGTAACAAAAAACATACATAAATAATATACTAGCAAAAATATCTTTGCTAAATATACTAGCATATTAAGATGCAGAGAGAAGACAAAATGAAAAAAAATGGTATTACATTAAGCCTACATTCCAGAAAAAGACACAAACACCATGTAAGCACAAATCTATTTTTACCATCCATGTAATAGTCATAAACTGCATTTATCATAACTTTGATACCATCAGTCAGATCCAGTAATCCACCTCTGGTATGCTTATTTGTACTCCAGTTCTCTAAGAAGCCTGGAAACAGCTTCCCTCCAATTTAAACACAAAAATTAAACAGTGAGGTTTTTTTCACCATTTATCTCTGCTCTGGCTACTCAGGTTGTTAGCTACATCCCAGTCAAAAATCAAAGACAGTTTTACAATCTCTTCCTGTGTACGCCATTTTAATAAAAAATAATTTGGTTTTAAATATTCCCTGGTGAAAAAATTAAAAATCCTATCATGATGGATGCTACATTTACTTTCTTTTTCCCCACCTGTTTTCATTTTATTTTATTGCTTTTCTTCCCATGTCCCTAGCAATTTACTTGTCTGCTATTCCCTGTAATCTTTTCCTGCACTCAGACTATTCCTTTTATAACACTGCTCTCAGGTAAACAGGCCCCTCTTATCTGTCAGGCTTCCTCTCCATCTTTTTTGAAGCTCATGCTTTTCCACACATTTTTCATACTTCCATCTCACCCTTTACACCTTGTATCTTGTTTCCTGAAGTATCTGGCTTGCCTGGAGCTTATTTTGTTGCCTTTGATTTAAGCCATTAGAGATGGACAGTGTTTCCAGAGCCATGTCGGCAGGTGGTTTCTAAAAGCAATGGGGCATGTCTTGATGCTTTTTTCAGGCAAAAGGCATACCAGTTTCAGGTTGTTGGGCTTTTTTGCTGTTGTTGAATAAGGCCTTCAAACTTTGGCCAAATAACATGAACAATGAAATATTAATATTAAATGACAGTAGAACTTAGACGTTCCCCACCACTGTTCACTTCCAGCTTCAGGTGAGCAGGTCTACTGCCCCAGTCCGTAATGCCTGTTATGCCTGTTGTGCTGGGAAGAGGGAAGCTGCTTTACTTTGATCTGAAACCCACCTAGTCCAGCATCCTGTCCCTTTTCTATGACATCCAGATATGTCATATTCCTCCCTCCAAGAAAAAGATAACACCTCACAGATTTGGGACAACCTCTTTTCACCCACCACCCATACACACACAAGTTCCTGGAAAATATTTGTACAAGAGACAAGCTGCACAGCACATTCCTGAAGGGTACTGAGAACAACTACTTGTGATTTCAGACAGTTGAGGAGATAAGGGAGGAAAGGCTGTTTTGCATATTATTTAGCTTATCAGTTAATACTTCCTGATTAAGACAAAGGTGGGAGGTATACATATAAAACTGATCACATAACAATAAAATTAATGATGCCAAAGAAAGCATGGGCTGGCAGAAAGACAATGGGTTTCCAAAAGCAGATTTTAATTAGCTGAGGCAATTACTGGGTGAGTATATATTTTGGAAGAAATTCAGAAGGAAACAAGACCATAGGAAAGCTGACAGTTACTGAATGAAGTGTACTAAAGGCACAACAGTCGATTACCCTGATGCAAAGAAAGGACTGATAGACCGCAACAGGGCTTCACTGGGAGCTATTTGATTAATTTACAAACATGAACAAATCACACAGAAAAAGTGGAAAGAAGAACAGATGACTAAAATGAGTTTAATATAATAGCATGCTCACATGGGGAACAAATTGGAAGGCTAAGAGACAAAATTAGTTAAACTAGGAAAGGGCCTAAAAGCCAATAAAACGTTACACGCATAAACATGAAGTAAGTAATGGAGACAAAGGAAGGTTCAAATCCAATATTCAACAAGAAGGATAGCAAATAATGTGACAGATGACTAAAACAGTCAATGCTCTTTTTAACCACATGTGTCTATAAAAGTCTTATCATCAGATATGCAAAATGATTAATACTAGCAAAGGTGCAAGAAGCATAGACTAGAAAAGGAGGGGAATGGATTGAGTGATATTAAGACAGAATCTTCTGATGACTTAGAAGTGTAGTTCAGAAAGCAGTGGATAAAGCCTGTCTTCTCACAGTGTTTGTTTCTCCTGTTTAGATTAGCTCAGAGTGAAAGCAATGACTGAAATTTATGTCTGGAATATTCATAACTTTCTTCTGTGAGATTTCCAATGCTTGATCTCATGGTTTCATTTACACTGAATTCCCTGTTGCCATAGAGGGCTCTCTATTGACTCTATTTACCTGTACACTTTCACAAAAACTGTAGAAATGTGGTACCTTTGAGACCGTGACTATTCAGTCCAGTTTAGCTGGGAAGTTTGCAACAAGTTCAAAAGGCATGGCATAGTCTGACTGGTCACACAGTAAGATCATATAAACTGTGTTTCCATAGTAAATTGTGCTAATGATGCTGCCTATTTTAAGAATTAGAGTTCAACTGATGTTGAACTTTCATAAGTACTTCCTTCATTTCTGAGGGACACTACCATAAGTTATCAGGCAGTTAGTGTATAGGCATGAAGGTAACAATATGATAGAAAAAGATTAAGAAATAAGATGTTAAAAAGTAATCTTACGATCATTATGTCAAATCTTTCTCATTTATTTCTTAGAAAGACAACAGGCCTATTGAATAAGAAGAAAGCAGTAAACGTGATATCTGCATTTTAAAGAAGGTTAGTTCATTTAGTTGTGTCCTCTTTAATTTTGCCTGCAGTGCAAAAAGAATATGTAGAGGAAATCAAGATACAGTTGACACTCAAGTGGTTAAATATTTCTCCCAAACAGTAATCAACAGTTTCCTGACAAAGCAGGATGGCACTGCGGTAACATCCTTCAGGGATTTATCATCCATCCTATTCTATTCAGTTTTTCATTGACCAGCTTTGATGATAGAACAGGGAGTAAACTTGAAAAATGTCCACAAAATCTGGAAGGTGGTTACAAATGCACAGGAGAACAGATCAGAATTGAAAATACCCAGTTAATGTGAGATACAGTGTAACTGCATCAAGCTCATATTATACAGAGAGAAACTATGTACTACACACAACAAAAATAAGACAGAGTCTATCAATATGATACCGTGAAGCTTTAACAAGGGAACAGGATTGCAGAAAAGGATAGGAAGGTTTGAATGAATTTGAAACCGAGTATGAGTCAACAATAACATGATGCTGCAGAAAGGCATTTCACATTCCAGAACGTATTAGGAAGTGTGCAGTATGTGAGATGCAGGACCTAATTATTTTGCAGTCTTCAGTGCCACTGAGCCTCAACTGGAGCATTCTTGAGTAATTCTGGGCAATGCATACCAAAACCAATTTCAACAACTTGGATGGAGTTGAAATGAAATCAAGAAGAATGATAAGTTCTTTGCACCCACCTGGATTGTAACAAGTAACAATTATAACAATTATAGGAAGGGGAGGGGAGGACCAGGGAGGGGAGGACCAAAAAAAAAATCCTTTCAACTTGGAGTCTAGATTAGATGGAATAGGTTTATGGAGGTTATGGAATCCCCTTCATTTGTGGTTTTTAAGAACAGCCTACATAAACATCTGTCAGGGATGACCTAGTTACCCATTTCCTGCCTCAGAACAGGGATGGACTGGATGACCTTTTAAGGTCTTTTTCTGTTCCTCTCCTTTGGTATTTTTTTTCATCCTGTGGTTAATTCCTGCACTTGAGAGAACCTGTTTCCTTTACCTTAACTGCTATAGGTTAGGCAGTACAACTATTGTGGGCAGCCAAAGCCTTAGTAAAATTCAAAACAAACTTCCATGTAAAACAAGAAATAATTCAGAAAATGAAAAATTAAAGAACACAAACTTTTACCATTTGTAAACAAACAAACAGATACATAAACCGCAGACTGTTATCATGGCAATGGCTATTAATATTTTTTTATCCAGCTTGCACATATGTATCTTTGCAAAAGCTTCACTCAATACTTACTATATTCTGTTAATGGTGATTAGATAGAGCTCACTGTCATAGTGAGTGATATGATCAATCACATGGCAAAAATCATAGTGCTGTGTTAAATATAAATAAAAAATACTGGTTTTGTTTAATTACATTATTTCTTAAAATACTATTCTCTTGTCCAAAATATCCATTTTGTAAGCATTAAGATGTCAGACTGAGATTCTGAGTTCTTTTACAATAACCAGGGTAATTATTGACATTTTTCTCTTTAAATAAACTCAAGTTAAAGCTAATAATATCTGTGATTTTCAATAAGAAACAAAAGTTATACAAGAAATACAGAAAAACAACTCACAGAAAAACTGTGCATGAAGCTCTGCCAGCACCTCAGGGTTATGATGGTATCATAAACCACATGAGAGTTTTTCTCCTGTGCTTAAGATGCTGTCATGAGAAACCTTCTGTGTTTATCCATGGTAGCCTTAGGTATCACTGTTACCAGTACTTAGATAATATCAAGCTATGCACATGCACAGAGGTACAAAGTGTCAAGCTATAGTTACAGTCGATGTGATGGCACTTTCATCCCTTTTAAACAAACAAAAAGATTATTTGTGTTGAAGTGTTCATGACTATTCTTAAAATTTTAGATTATTTATAACAATTAATATATAAATATATATATCTATTTTTCCGTAGTTTTGTAACTACCAAGAAAGACTTTTCCAGTTATTTAAACATGAAAAAAAATTATGATCCAGGATAGCATTTTAAAATATTTATTTAAAATTACTTTCCTAGAACTCTAAAATGGTTATGTTTTGAGACCAAGGCTGTAGTTTACAAAATATACACAACATAAGAGAATTTTCATGTGTTCCAACCAACCAATAAAGAAAATAATCTGGTTCCTGCCACTGGCTTGCGGTGGGATAAAAAGAACAAGCTGGTAACCACAGATATCTTTTTCAAAATATAGGATATGTGGTCAAAGGCTATAACATGTTCTATTTTACCAAGATCCCCATCAAAAAATCTTACCATCCTTGCCAAAACAGCGTGAAGTATCAGAACTTCGCTAGATAGTAATTTATCCAAGACCAATATAATTTTTATGCTTGGCTCTCCTGTTTTGGTACACAGGGATGTTTAATTCTCTGTGTGTTTCCAGATGCTGCTAGGTGAAGAGGACCTGAGAAGGAATTTACTGAAGTAGCAAGAGAAGAAAGCAAAATACACATTGCTTCAGTTGGTGTAAGACATTCTTCTGGCAACTGAGAGGATTAGCTTTAATTTCCCATCTTAACACATAACTGCATGCCAGATTTTTATAATGCAGAAATGTGAGTGGAAGGATATTGCAGGCACAATGACACATACCAATGACTCTGTTCTCCAGATTGGATTTTTGATTGTCCTACATGCCAAAATGTATGCCTTTCTTCCATACGAAAAGATACAAGCACACCGAAAATATATGAACTATATAATATAAGAATTGGATTAACTGTTTGAGAAATACTGAGAAGAAAGTACAATGCTTATGCCTGTAAAAGTAAGTTCTTAAGCATGCAAAAAAACAAGTGTACACAACCAGCTGTGCAGTTTCTACCTATGCTTTTGTGGGTGCAACGTATGTAGAATTGCTTCTTTTTAAACCAGCTCAAATTGAAATTGAATTTTAGGGCTTCCCATTTTTTTACCCCTCTGGTATAATATTGCATATAGAATGAATGGAATCATAAGGGAATTCGTTTGTATCTCATCTTTTTTTTTTTCCACCAAATTGTATTCCCAGACTGTTTCCCGCAGCTGTTCATCTAATTCATCAGCAAAAACCAGAATATATTCAACAAGATTATACTGCTTTCATTTTGCCTCTTTGGAGAAGCAAATAAAAAGTAGAGAAGTAGAAGAGGTAAGAATGCAGTATGCAAGCATATAGGAAAACATGAAATTCCCACAGTTAGACCTTTGATGTGTTAATTGAAATCTAGTTTTCCACATGGTCCCATTTTCTCCTCAACACAAGGGACGCTAGCTCCTCTTGAGAAAGAAAAAAAATTAATGCTTGTCATACAGTTTTTCCTTGCTTACTTCAAGAACAAAGGGTTAAGACAAGGATAGAAAAAGCAGCTGAGAGATTAGATAAACAAATAAAAAAGCTTATGTATCTGTATATGTGCGTATGATGATAAGACAATTCCTAGACAACTTTCCCTCTCCCCTTGTGCAACACAGACAAAAGATGCTGTCAAGCCTATTAGGCCTCCTCCCTTTCTCTTCTGCTGCAGCTTTCAGTAGGCACAATACATATTAGTACCACAACAAACAGGAATTTTGTAGTTCAAGTGAATCACATCTTCCTGGGTATAATCAATGGCTAAACCATAAAAAAAAAGGTCATAAGTTGAAGACTCAAACTGCAGATATTAAAACATGACGCAGTATGCAGAGATGACATTGACTTACTAGCACCTAATCGAAGAGGCTCATAGATCAAATCAGGCACATTCCCCTCTTGCTTCTAATTTGCTCTATGGCAGTCCAGCAATGTTACACAGAAGTATTAACAAGCACCAAAAAAAAAAAAAAAAAAAAAGAATTCTGCATATCCTTCTGTCAAAGCAGGATTTTTCATTTTGTATTTTCCCCTCCTTGGTTCAGTATCAAGCAGTGGTGGTTTTTAGTGGTGGATGTGCAGCTCAGTAGCTCTCAGTACACTGGAGTACACTTCATTATGGTCTGGCAATGTTAGCTTTGCTGATTTTTCTAGAAGGCAAAAGAGGGTTTTTTTACTGTACTCTCTCACTAGCTTCCCAATTCTCCAATAAATATTAAGCATGTTGGATTCATCATTCCTGCCAATTTTAGTAGGAAGCAGTTACTGTTCACTAATAATATATATTTACATTTAAAAAGTTCTTTTCTCTGTTACGTTACATTCTGACCCATGGCTGTTCTTTTCACAAACAATCCATATTTGCTGCATATTTGTAAAAGTCAGTATCGGTATACAGATACTGTAGCATGTTTTGAGGATGTCCTGTTGCTGTCTGAGTAGATGTATAATTTAAGTCTTCCATTATGACCTTACTTTGAGATACCCTCTATTTCCTATTTATGTTATGTTTCAATCCCCCTTTTTCAGACTGTCTCAAATCTGTTGTCCTCCTTCCCCCCATTCTGGTAACGAAGTTTCTCTAACTGAATGCTTTCAGTTTCATCTGACAGATGTATGCCAGGATGAATCTAGTAACATAGTCCATACATTAGAGAAAAAGATCAAAACCACATCCTCCGCAACACTGATTAAGGGACAGCTTGAATCCATAAGGCATTTCAGGGCACACTGCTAAAGATATTGCCTGCAAGAATAGGAAAATTGAATCTATTGCATATAGTATAAAAAGCCAAATATTGGAGATACACAGCATGTAGCCTGAAACACACTAGCATGAAATGAGGCAATGAAGTGGTCTCACTGTGCCAAGCTGAATCTCTCAAGATGCTGACATCTAGTACCACAATGCAGAACTTTATTCAGTCTTGAGTAAAACTTCCAGTACTTTCAGATCCTAAAAAAGCACTGTCACCTCACACTACCATTTTGTTTCTTTCTAGTTTGATACGCATAATTAATTTTTTTGGTTCTTTTTTTATATTATTCAATAAAATCTTTTTTATCCCTTAGGTTCTCTCTACAGTGTGCACACACTCCTTCAAGACTTTTCCTATTTGCAATCAAGAAAGCTCAGGTTTCTTGGGGAGGATCATTGCAAAGAAATTCCAGGGCCAGCTTCAGTATGAGTCTTGGTTTACCATTTACAGTGACAGAAGAATTTTGTAACATAGACAACAGCCACTGGTGAGCTTAAAGCTACAAGACACCACTTGAACTGAGAGTCAGCTGATTTTAAGTGTGCAATCAAATACGGGCAGAGAAAAACTGACTGATGTGTCAGAGCCTCCTTAATTTGGAAGAAGATATTACACAGTGCACTGAAGCACCCATTACGGCTGCTATTGCTGCATATATGTATAAGCTCAGCAGAAGGTGATCTCCATAGCTTTGGCAGGAGGCACGCAGACACTATTCAGAGAAGAACAAGTGCTTCCATGTCATTAATCAAGCTGAGAGAAGCAATCAGAAGTACAAAGTAGAGATCCAGTTTCACAGGGAGAGGCTGAATTAAATTTCAGACTACTCTAACAACTATCTGGGGAGCTGCAGGAAACTATTATGCATTATAATTTTATCTACAAGATTCATTCTCATGCAAACACATCAAGTAGTTATTTTCTTATATTTTCTGATATCTAAACAGCCCTACCCTATTAAAAAGATTATGCTAGTCTTACCTGGAAGATATGGAACACCAGTCTTGACTTTAACCTGTACTAGTGGGAGGTGTCCCTGCCTATGGCAGGGGGTTGGAACTAGATGATCTTCGAGGTCCCTTCCAACCTAAACATTCTATGATTCTATGACTTACAGGCAACACACTGGCCAAAGACCCTCTGTAATGTTGCTGATGTCCTTAGCATAATACCTAGTGAACAGTAGGCCAGTGAAGACTGGGATCCCAGTAAAGAATATTTTTCCTTCTTTTATGAGGTGCAGGATACTTCTCAGAAAAGCGTGCATGAAAATACCTACTTTACAAAAGGCAAGACCTAAGGATAGGAAGCTAATACAGAACCAGATAGAACCAAAAAAAGATAACTGAAAAATTAAACAGTGCCTTGAAGGACTTAAATAACTTAGTTATAAGTGGTGTGCTTTATTAATAAATATAGAAGTTTTACCATATCTGAGTTTCAAAAAAATTACAAAAAACAACTGCTAACCACAGTTCCACAAAGAACATAAATGCATCCTGAGTCTACCTCATTCAGGTACAAAGAAATAATCTTACACAAACCTGGAAAGTTAGTGACTAACATTAATACACTGCTCAACAGGATGCCCACAGCAGCTATTATTGGCAATGGATGTCATTGAATGTTATCCTCTTTCTATGCTATTGCATTGATGATGTGCTGGCTGAGGCTCTATTTTATACATTAGCTTTCCTAGGAAAGCAGAACTGCACCTTAGGGGTAAAATTGTGATCCTACTGAAGTCAGTAGCAAAGCTCTCATTTTTATAAATAGGACTAGAATTTCATATTAAGAGTTATTGTATGGAGAGATGTACTAATCCTTTATTCCTCATCTGTCTCTCTAGGGAAAAGTTATTTTCACTTTTGCAAAATCTTATATAAAAGTCTCAATGCTGACACATAAAAGGGCCTATCTATCAGACTTGACCACTAAAAGACAATGCATTTCATTTTCTGCTTTCCAAAGATAGATTCACCGTTCATATTCAGCTGTCACAGAAACAACAGTGAAAGCAATGCCTGTCTCAGAGGAGGGGATTCAGTCAAGGTTTAAGGATCCTAAGGAAGCAAAGAGAACACAGTTCATTATTAGATATATCAAGTGTATTTGTTATCCAAGTACTTAATAAGGCTCACATAACTCAGGAACAGACAAAATACTTGTTTCATTGCCAACCAAACCCAAAGCACTAAAATCAGCCATTAGACTAATACAGACAACTTTGTAGACAATTCATATTTTTTTCCACAGGAAGTCCTACTCAGTTTTCCTATCAGACAATTTCACCTCAGGTAATAAGGGCAAGTGCCTAATAACACACAGGACTCCTTTAGCTGCTTACATGCTAACAAGTAATATAATTGTGCCTAGGTTTTTATTTTGAATGGAGATTACCTGCTTCCCATAATAACGGTCCTTCATTAGAGGACATATTCCATCATGAACTGTACAATATCTACGTAAGTCCCCAATGGGAGTTGTACTTTGGATAATAAATCCCACCACTTTGTTCCATACAGATTTTGGGCCAGTTCTATCTCCTTTTCACTTATTCTGATTGCTATTTTGATCTTTTCTATGATAATATCGCAGTACACTCAAACTCATATTGCAAAGTTATTAAAAGGTTAAAAAAAAAATTCCTATAAAATATCCTGTAGAACTTGTTCCACATCAAGTTTTTTAACCCTCAGGGGTAGGGGATGACCTATAGTCAGTTGCACATATTTATTTATAACATCATTTAGAGAAATAGTAGCAACTTTAGAAATAGTAGCAAGACCTTTTTGAACATTAGCTTGTATTTTTTATGCTATTTTTAATGTATTTCTTTATTGTTCCCTGACCATGTTTCAGAGATACCTAAAGCAACACAGTGGCTACTTACGCAGTTCTAAGATTTTTGTCTGCTGGAGCTGGGAAGTAGCAAGTCAGCTCACTTTGTTTTACATGCACATGCACACAGAGACAGGTACTCTGTTGTAGCACACAGCATTAAAGAAACGTTCATTTTCTGTAGTTTCTGAGACAGTGCTGAATTCTTTCCAAAGAAAATTCTGTTCTCACATGGCCAAGCTTTGCTATTACTATGGAATGATTGTTCTAGATGACCCATGTTTTATTTCTGAGCTTTAGTGGATCCCTTAAATACTCCAAAGCTCATTCTTCTAGAGAAAATAGAGCAGAATATTGACGCTGATTTACTATTATTTGAACAGTCAGAGCAAGGAAGAGAAGACAAATGGACAGTATCTTCCATCCCTGAGAACATACAGCATTTTTCTACACTAGATGCAAGTCTTAAGTATCCAAGTTACTGCTACACATTATTGTATCACCATTACTCTAACCCGACCATAAACTGACAATGACATAGTTGAGATTATTATTCACCAGTGTGAGACAATTTCTTAGACAGCCTCACAACCAATTACAGTTAGACAAGCTGTACCTAACTCCAGGACTGCAGCCAGGCCCATTTTGCTGATGTGATGGGTACAAAGTATCCAGGCTGTTTGTGAATCCTTTGTTTATATACGACTTTAATGGTCTTTTATGATGGTGGTTATTCATGGCTCTTGTTATTTGGTCCTGATGGACAGCAGTGACAAACTGCTCACTGGATAGTTTCTTGGGATGGGATCCAACCACCTGAAAGCAAAATCTGCATAAGTTTTTTTGATTAAAAAGTTGCAATTTCTCTTTCATAGAAGCTTTCACTTTTCAGTACTGTCATTCCAAACTCTAGCCTTTTTACCTTCATATGTTAAAGGGTAAAAGTAATCCTTTTGGCAAGGAACACTGCAGGGAAGTGGAATAAAAAAACAAACAAACAAAAAAAAATCTATACGGGGACCAGGATGCCAATAACTGAGTCTCACACATTCAGAATTACTCAGGAGATCCCAGAGCCTGACTCAAAAGAGCAATTGCACTGTTAT
Organism: Ramphastos sulfuratus; assembly: GCA_013399055.1. Classification (NCBI taxonomy): domain Eukaryota; kingdom Metazoa; phylum Chordata; class Aves; order Piciformes; family Ramphastidae; genus Ramphastos; species Ramphastos sulfuratus. The sequence goes on along the minus strand of WBNM01021508.1, from coordinate 100,706 downwards.
TGCAAAGTTCTCATAAAGAGAGTGCAGAGTTCACAAAGACATTAGCTTTTTCCTGCTTTTCAGGATCAGAACTAAACTGTCAGCCTGCCTTAATGCAAGTACTTAGTTATTGCTATGAATAAACTCAGAAATGCTACTTAAAATCTTATTTGTCCAATGTTGGGTATATTAAGTAGAATATTAAATCCCTAATCCTTGTTAGTGATGATGGGTATTTTTCCACATAGAACTTTCCAAATGTAATTCACTAACTAGAATCATGTCTGACTTCAATATGGATTTTGCTTTTGCATAAAAATTACACACAAATCCCAAAATACTATGGGTCTCAAAAACCTCATTATCCATATATGTATGTCATATAAAGACTTTGTAGAAGATACCTGAGAGATCTACACAAAACTGATGAAATTGAACTGATGAAATAGGCCTATTATATAGAGGTCCTACAGCAAGATTTCTGTTAGACTTCTGATAGAGTTTTCTGTCTGACCCTCAGGGCAAAACTTATGACCACTATCTGCAGGAAGAATTTACTGTCAACACATACTGTACAGTAGCGGAAAAGAAAAAAATAGCTCATACCATATTCACACCAAAGGCACTCATTTTCAAAACATTTTTGTCCAGTAACATGAGCTTTGTTTCAAGTTTCTTTATGGCAGGTCAGTAGAAAGAAAATGAAGGCAGGCTTCCTAACCACTCACCTTCTTTTTAGTTCCTCCTGGGAATGAAAAGTATATTCAGCTTTTCCTCCTTTGGCACCACACTGCCCTCATGGAAGATTACTGAAACATGAATTTTTGAAGGCTGTTTTAAGCAGAAGCATGTCCCTGTGTATAGGAATGATGTTAATTCCTGTCACTGAACATCCGAGTGAGATTGTTGTCAAAGCTGCTTTTGAAGGACCAAGGGAATTTGTGCCATTCAGTTCAATGACTTTCATCACCTCTATTAGACTAAACATGAATGTAATATAGCCAAGCCAGATTCCAAAGGTTAGTCTTTCATTTAGGCAAAGTACAGGAGATGCAAAAGCTGTGCAGCATTTACAGAAACCTAACACGGATTCAATAAACCAATTGAACACAAAAGGAACATCCTTTCTAAATGCAAATTATTCAGGTGTGATTTTGAGTTCCTTAAAGGTTACTCTTCAGTCCTCTCTCTGTGTCTAATAAATGAGAACACAGAAAAGCTTCCTTTTTCAAAATTCTTTGTATTAAGTCATCCTGCTGCTTTTATCACAGGCTTTTTCTATAAGGAGCAGATACAGACTCTGGACTGCTTCTGCCCTGTGATTGCTGAACACCAACATTAATCTTTTACTAAAGCACTTCTGAGAAGAACTGAGAAACTAATTTTAAAAAGTGAGTCTGACAATGTAGCAATGCACAGACATACCTAAGATGCAGGATTTTCTCTTTCCTTTTCATTTTCCCAAAAGATTCTGTAGTTTCATATCTGGGTGAGTAAAACCACAAGCAGCCTAACAATACTTCATACTAAACTTATGAAAGTGTCAACAGATCTACCTGAACAGGTATGCACAACAGTTGCAGATCTGACTGTGAATTTCTTTATGATGCGATCTTGTCTTGACTGAAGCTGGTGGCAAAACTTGGTTCCTGTGGGCCAGAACAGTATTTCTTATATCAATTTCATGCTTGAGCTCTAGAAATTGTGTGAATTAAATATATTATATAATTTTTAAGATGTCATATTAGAGATGCTCTCTATTAAGAAGGACTATAATTGTGCTTAAATTAGACACCGAAAAATAGCTGCCACTGACTGGGATGCTGTTGTGAACTCTTCCACATTCAATAGAGAAATCTGCAAGCATAGTTTAGACACAAAAGTTGCATTTTGTACAGAAATTTAATTTCACCACAACTCATGTAGAAGCAGCTTCAGAATTAACTGGGATGACTGACATGTCAGGGCCCTTAGATGAAGGAAAAAAAACCTGAATATAAATTACATCAAATTTCAGAAAACAAAACCTAAATTATACCTTTGGGAATTACTGCTACCTAACAGAGGATATATCTCACTGTTAAAGACACAGGGAAGTAAATACCAACAGAGAAAAAAAAAAAAAATACTAGCAGTTTTGTGGATACAGGAAGTATTTTGCATTTTCAGTGTTTCATTTCATACAAGACTCAAATGAAACATAGTAACTGGTCACCAAATGTTAGACTTCAGGCTTGACTTATGGTTATATTTTAGACAATCACTAACTTGGATTTCATATGTCTGTCTCACTTCAGCTGCATTTTGTATTTTTAATGCTGCCATGGTCTTGTCTGTTATATACTAATGGTAGCATGCATGAAGTAGCTAGTGTGTCAAAAGTTGTTGGTATAACATAGAGAAGTAACAGTAGGAAGTTCAATTAAGAAAAACACATATTCAGGTTTTGATCCTGTGTGAAGAAGCACCCATGATAAAGAGAAATTTATAATAAAGACTGGTAATAAAGTTGCAAATTAGTATCTTCGGTGTACCATACATAGCTGAAAGCAGGATTCAGTTCTCTCCAACAAACATGTTTTATAAAGTCCCACATAAAGGGTTGGATAATGTAACATTTACTGATTTTCCTCATGTGGAAATAAACCAGTGGAATAAACCAGGACTTCCTTGCTTTCTTTATACCTAGCACAGGCAGCAGAAATATACTTGTAGGTCGCATATTAGGCATTTATTTTCTAGAGCCCAGAGATCTTGACTCCTGTCTATATGCTGCTGAGAAACTCCGTGAATTTAGCATATGTTGCAGAGTAACAGACAAGAAGTCCAAACCTGGGGGCAGGCTAGTAGTGGTACCTTTTAAGACATGTGTTGGTGCAGTATTCCACCCTAGTTTAACCACAAACAGATCTTCTCACCGCCCTGCCGTAATACTGTCAAAAAATCCCCTTTTGCTGTGAAACTGTCTTAGTTTTACACCAGTTGGATGCAAACTGATAAAACTGGTTTAGAGCTAGAAGCAAATGACAAAACACTGATTTCAAATTTTAATGTAAGTTGCTAACTTGATGTGGTTTTGTAACTTACACATGAATGACTAACTTTTAAAACCTCAAACTTCGCATACAAAATTAGGGCACAGTCTCATTTTGAAGCTTACATCTTATAGCAACACCTTTTTTTTTTTTTTTTGGACTTTTGGACCAATCAGTTGCATATGAACTGCCACTGTACAAAAGCAATGTGTGTTGGACGCAATGGCCAACAGCAAGTACTTCATTGCTTTACATAGCTACACTGGTTTTACACCTTGTTAAGAAGTTCTGTTCTCAGCTATTTCACCTAAAAAAATAAATTTAAAAAAAACCTTGAAACACACTGTAGGTACTCAGGATGAAAGTTTGAAACAAAATTTATATACAAAACTATATTCTCTCAAAAGTCTTTCCTCTTCTGCTATCCACTTATTCTTTCCTTAATCCAAAAATCACCTGGACTGTAATCGATCCAAATAAAGAAGCATTTACTTCATTTAAACAGAGCCAGGCACTAGCACACCCCTGGGCTGTACCTGGTCTGCCAGAACAATAAGCATCAGACCTCACAGATTGTTCAAGGGCTCACTTTCCTGGAAGACCATGGGGAGATGGCATCTATGTTGCACATGCTCTGCAGCAGAGAGAACCAGGAGTGAGCCACAGCACTCTAGTGGCACTCAATAGGCAGAATGGCTGAGGCCTGCCTGAGCAGTGCGGCTGCCACCAATGCACACGTTTAGTCAAACTGACATCATTGTTGACCAGACAGGATTTCTCGCTCCTCACCCCACATTTTTGGGTGGCGAGGCACTCAGCGAGCATTTCTTCAGCTTGGATCTATGCAGAAGGCACAGAATGCTGTCAAAATAAACCACTAAATCACCAATGCAAAATGTTGCTTTTTAAAGAAGAGGTTTCTACACTATAATACTGAATTATACAAATTTATCTGCATTGAAAGTGAAAATGCCTTTTATTTGCAATTCTGATGCTCTGCACAGGATTTGGAATGTCAAAATGCCCTTTATATCAAAGTTCCCAAACAAACCTAAGTGTGCAGAAATTAATCAGAAATAATAAACCCACCAATCCATGCACTGAATGTTGTGATTATATACAATATACCAATTGCAAAAGGCATAGCTACTCGAATCTTCTCTAATAATGTTTAGAGAACTGACCATTTCCACATGGCAGACTCTCACAAACTCATGTTCCTTACTCCCTGAACACAATAGCTAAAGCCCAACTGAAGAGTCAGAATGTACCCATTCGAAGTCTTAAGCTTCCTTCCTTAAATTAGATTTCTCTCAGGTTCCCTCCCCCAAAGTCTACTTTTTTTGCATATCCTCTGCATACAGCAAGAGCAGATGAGCCATCTTGAGAGAGTTTTGATGCTTAGCAGAAACTGAAACTTGTCATTCTTCTGCATTTAATTTGATATTTTTTTAACTAATTCTTGTCAAAAGAGCAACGTTTTTCAGCAGAATGTATACAGCTTTGGTTCATTCTGATAAGAATGAAATCATTCAGGTCACCAAAGCTGCGTACGAGTGTCCACTGTTCCCAGATTAGGGCTTTAAATGTTCACCTCTATATTTAGAAATCTAAAACCAAATGGCCAACTTTCCTGATGACTCAGCACCCATACTGACTGCAGAAGAATGCAGATCCCCAGGAGGCCCCTTGTATAAAAGTGCTTACAAAGTCCAGACATAAAAGTTACAGCTTATACACTTTTCCAGACCAAAAATTGAAAGTCCATTAATAACTTTTCTTTTACTTCTTATGCTATGCTACCACTGGTTTTATTAGTAACTTCTAAGCATATAACCTTTCTTTTCTACCTTATGTTAAATGTCTCTTTAAACAATTTCTTTTTTCTCAAGCCTGCACTTTTTAAACTTGGATGCAAGCCAATTTCCATCTCTCTACCTCCAACACTGCTGATGTTCTGTATGCACTCATTTTATTTTTGTACACGCACACACACAGATATATATGTATGTATATAATCTAAGCCCTTTAGGCTTCTGTTTGGCAATAATTGCTTTGTTGTGTTTAAAAAAAATAATAATCAGGGAGCACTGAAATACTTAGCAGCACTCTCAGAGACATAAAAAAGGTTGCTCTAGGCTCCTCTGGGGAAAGTTTGCACATTCATTGCTGATCTCATCTAGTAAGCTGAAAACCAAGAGGCCTTCAGCTGTCACCATTGATGCAGTTACACTTAGAGAGTTATGTTAAACTTGGTGTTTATTCATTTTATGAATACAAATAGTAATACTTAGATAATGTTAAGCAATACTTACTTACATTGCACTTGGGAATCTCCAAAAGCTTTATTAACTTAAATCAGAAAGTAGGGTAGCTGGAAACAAGACCATTAAAATGATATGAAGTGTACCACAAACATACATGTTGTATACCTCTACTGAAAAAAATGCTCATAAAATAGCAGCTAAAACTGGCCCATTTTTGATCTCACAGATTGCAGGAAAATCCACTGGTAATGACGCTTAGTTAATAATTACCTACATTATCATCAACAATTTGTGGATTTGGAAGAGTTTTGTTTTTCTTTATCTGGAGGACTGATTTAGGAAAATAAGAATAAACAGTTCTGCAAAAAAATGGAAGCCCAAAGCATAATGTAAGCTTAAATTATACTGCCTTACTAGTATTTCCTTAGAAACGCATACCAACCTGCAAAGTCTTTGTCTAGGAAATATAAAATGATAGGGAACCACAAAGGTGCATTTTGACTTCCTCACAGTGCACTAAAAAAAGCCATTTTTCCCTTGATTGGCTTATTTTTCAATGTCATCTTTGCAATATTTATATTTTGGACTTTGAAGGATTATTACATTTAGAAGTAGCCATACTTTCTCACGGGTACTTTCTCGAGTATTTGAGAGAAACATAGCACAACTTAATGTTTTAAGCATTTTGTTGTAAATCATTTATTTTAATCAACCATTATCATCTGGTTGGTTGTCAAGTTTCATAATACTTACTAACCGTTAGAAAATGTTGTAGGATAAAACTTTCTGAATATCCTACATTAAAATATAAACACAGATATGGAAGCATCTTAGTCCCAAACCAAATTTCAGCCCTTAAACAAAGAGTAGTGAACAAAGGTATTGCCTCTGTGCAATTGATTTTGAGTTCAATTTTTAAATAATCAATTTAGATGCTCTTTGAACATTTTTGTACTTCTCTGTTTGCCTTTATTTTATTATTTTAGTTTATTTTTACAAGGAACACTGGCCACCAATTAATTGCAAGCAACTAGTTGGACATTGAAATAACTCCATAGACTTTTAAGAATCTCCTGGAATTACACTGACATAAATGACATTGGGAATCTAGGTCAAAGATTCAAAGGTGTTTGGGTTTTTTTTTCTCTCAGATTTAACCCTGAAACCAGGCTTTTTATTAACATTGTTTCAAAGTAAAATAATTATTTACTGTTTCTGATACTTTGCCTCATGCCAATTAATGCAAGAAGAGTGTGGTTTAGTATTTAAATATGCTTTGCAGGCTGCGTGTCATGTAGTTTCCTTTTCCATCTGCTTCCATTTGTTATTAAGTACATGAAAAATAAAAAGAAACTAAACCCAAGATTCTTGTTGATTATCTTGATTCCTTGTAAACCTCAGTAAAAGAAAGCATAGAATTATTGCCAGTGTGATTTTGCTCTTCTCTCTTTGCATAAGCTAGCTCAGACTGTTTCCAATTTCAAAAATAGACCCTATTGCAAATTTGGTAACTATCACTGAGTACTTATTCAGCTCACTAATATTCACTCTTGAAGAACAAGATGAAATGTTTATCTAAAATATGATGAGTGTGTTTGTCATAATCTCAAAGCAAGTTATGCTCACTGATGATCACAGCTTTGTCGTAACATCTTTTTTTAAACACAAATGTCTTTGTCTGTTAGATCACAAATTTAAAAAAAAAAAAAGATTAAATGATTGATTTTGAATAGTATTGTGCATCATCTTTGGGTTTAGCTCAGCCCGTGTGTAAACAGGCTTAGTGTTGTCATTGAGAATTACACCCATTTATGCCAGCGATTAACGTGCCAGGGTCTCCATGAAATCACAGTCCCATTCTGAAGATGCAGCTTCTTGCTGCTGTTATTTTTCTCTTCATTTTAAGTACACACACATTTAGCTACAAGCTGCACTGGTAGTATGTGGGGATGGAGATTAAACCTGAAGTGAGCATAGAAGATTCAACCCTGCCCCACTTCAGAATAAAAACTGTTTCTCAGAGGGATTGTCACCCACATGCAAATGCCAGAGTCCAAGCCTCCTCCCTGAAATACCTCACACTGCCTTTTCACTCCTCCACCCACCACTCTTTCTCATCCTCTCACTGTTGAGTGTAATCAATGTCATCGGAAACTAAACTGCCTGATTCCTCAGAATGACATCTGACTACTAAGCTTAATAGGGTATGCAGCAGAGTCATTAAAAACGACAAAGCTTTTTCTAGTGTAGAATAAAAGACTAGTGGTAGGTTCAGATTGTCAAAGCCTATCTGCTAAACCCTGCGCTGCACATCCCTTTCATTCAAGTTCAAAGATGCAGTTCCTCCATTTAAAGAACACTTGTTATTTGGGAGGAAATGGAGGCTAGTGTGCCTGACACTAAAGAAATCAAAAATGGGTGTTGGCTCTGCAGTGAAACCCTTCAATACCACGAATCTGACCTAATCATAATTGATTGTACACTCTTAACAAACCAATTACGTTTTTCTTTGGGTCTTAGCCTGTCCAAATGCCAATTTAAAATTATATTGTCGCAAGTGAAAGTGTGGTAAGACTGATGTCTCCCTTTCTCTCAGGCACTGTACTGAATTTATCATTCTATATAAAATCCTAAGTGCCGTATGACTGCTACAGACTAAACGTTGTCATGCCAATTAGTATGCTCTCTTTTTTCTTCTACTTTTTTCCCGTTTCTTCTTAACTCAGTGAACTGTACCTACTAGACCCATTTTGTTCTCAGGTTTATTCTCCATCTCTGCTGCTGAGACACATTAGGATTTCTCAAAAGATAATGAGAAAGATAATGGGGAGGGTGGTGTTGTGTGGGTTTTTTTTTGGGGGGGACAGGGGCGTTGGGAGGTTTTTGGGTTTTTCAGTTGGTTGGGTTGGGGTTTTGTTTGTGTTGTTTTTTTAAATTTTTTTATTGGAGGCAGTTAAAAAATCTTAAACAGTAAACATGCAGATTTTCCCTTTCACACATATAAAAACAAAACTTGAAAAATCCAATACAATCAATTCTTGGTAACTCATCTAACTTTTAGTCTTGTGAACACTGTGATTCCTTGTGTTTTTATAGTGCATACTATATATATTTGCCAACTTGACTAATTTACCGCCTTCTTTGTATCATGTAAAAGAATAAAACTGCCCTTCTAAATACTAAACCATAACATTATATGCCATCCTTATATTGTAATTTCCCTAACCTGCCTTCATATCAAGCTTTTTCATGTCTAGGAATTTTCACCACCTATTTCCACTGCATCACTTTCCTAGCTGAACAGGATATACTACAGAGAAGACTATACACTGGATTTACGCAGTAGCTACAAAGCATTCTAACATCTCATTTATAAATATATAGCATTCTATTTTTACATTACAAATTTTAGCATTTTGGTTTCTTTTATAGCATTATACACCAAGTCTCTTCTTTTAATTAACTTTACAGTTTATTTAGTATCAATACACAGGAATGTTCAGATTATTCTTTGAGCATTTATTAAATTGCATATGTTAACAGTGGGTTTTAGCTATCATTAAACTAACTTGCTCTCAATCTTTCACGCTCCCTTCAAAACTGTAGTTAACATGATCAATGAAATATCCTCTGAAATAGGACTATCTTGTTGTCAACTTGTGTTTCACAGTAACAACTGACAACCTAACTTTGGCTTATATTAATTATATGAAGCTTCGCAATATGGATATTAGGTTTAATATTCTTGATGATGTAAATTACACCTCAAATAACCTAAATTTTCAGCCTCTTGGATGAGTGCTCCTCTGCAACCATATTCCCTTTCTAAACTGTTGTAATCCTAGATAAAACCTAAAGATTATTCTGCTGTTTTCAAGTAGTATTTCTAGCTTATACAAATCCATTTAAGTTCTGTTGAACAGATGCAAGTATAACAGAAACTGAGATTGGGAAGCACTTCAAGGTGATAATCTGCACAGATAGTCTTGATTTAAATAGGACACCACCAGAACATATGGAGTAAATTTAATTGCCCTACCTTGAATGAACACAATCAGGATGCAGACACTTTTGTTACTCTTTGGTATTTGCATTGCAGGAGTTAAGGAGCGTAGTTTCTGTCACTATAGAGTTCTACTTGAAAGAAGGTAAAAACATTGTTCCCTAAGGAAAAAGCAAAAGCGGGTGTATCGTACATACAAACTACAAATGGAACATACCATCTTTGTAATAAATCAAAATACACTGTGCACATATGGATGAAAGACAAAGCCTATAGTATTCCACCAAGATGTGAAAACGCATTACCATTTGGGAAGAAAAGACTGAAGATAGGTCTTTCCACCTGAAATCTCTGGTCCAATTTGTTTGTTTAGCTGGGTTTCACCCTATTTCTGTGACAGATCAGTCTGTTTTTTCCTTTTGCCTCCTCTATTTCATTTGTTTGTAGATGAAATGTCCTCACCCTGCCACACTGTATTCTGTTACACATCTCCCTATATGGTGCCTATGGTGTTCTGTTCTTCAGTTACCTGTTCAGTTCTGCATCTCATTCTTGTTGCTTTTCCCAGTCCATCCAAGCTTTGTTTTGACCCTAATTCCCAGAGGAAACACTCACTCTTCTTGCCCGCCTTTGAGCTGCATCTTCATCTTCCTTCCCTCCTGCCTGTATGGCCCTTCCTTTCAAATCAGCCAAGTTCTTTTTGTTGTTTGGTAATAGCAAATGGTGGAGGATGATCACTGGACAGGGAAGTTCCCTTCTCAACTCAAAGCTCAGTCGATGCATGACCTATATGCCTGGACCAGCAGATATGAAAAAAAACCTATTGAGATGCCCAGGTCAATGAATGTAGTTCTGGTTGATTCTGAAGAGAAGGGCAACTGGCACATAACTGATACAAAAAAAAAAAAACCAAAACCCTCTCATGTCCAATCTTTGTTCCAAACATGAAGAGAACTTTACACTGAAAGGCAGTGAACTGTATTATTAACAATAGCAATGTTTCATATATTTATATTAAGTATACATGGTTTACTTCCAAAGTTGTTCAACCACTCATTATGAGCATGCTGTCTATTATCATTGCCATTAAACCCAGCATACCCTGAAATATATTTCATTTAAATTAATTAAAAAATACAGCAAATACCACTACATTAATTTAGAATCTATATAATTCATTGCATTCACACAAAAAAGAAAAAGCAATCTGTTCTGTACAGAAGGAAGTAAAACTCTCTTGCTTCAACCATAGAAATAACCCAGCCAGTAAACTTCACTCCAAATGCCATGTATATAGCTCCTGTGGAAACTGCTTAATTATTTACTGTGCACAGGAAAAAAGGGGAAATGAGGTGCACATAAACAGCTCAAAAAGCACTGAATCGATATCATACCATGAATCATAAAGAAGTAGCAATATTTATGGTAAGTGTTTTCCACTGGTGTTTAATACAAACTTCAAGAGAACATCACAAATTTTTAGACATTAATAAACAGCAGAATGTGCAGATTAGCTGAGTGATGAGCAAACAAAAGAGAATCACAGAAACATTCAGGTTGGAAAAGACCATCTGGATCACCAAGTCCAACTGATAAGCCTACTCTACAAAGTTCCCCCCCAAAACCATATCCCCAAGCACCACATCTAAATGAACTTTAAACACATCCAGGATTGGTAATTCAACCACTTCCCTGTGCAGCCCATTCCAATGCTTCATTGGCTGTTTTTAATACAAGAAACCTTTCCATAGCGTCACTAAGAGTCCCTGCTGTCGCCTCATCTGCTCTGCATTTTGGTCATCCTCTTCAGATTCAGTGGATTTGTAGATATGACACAAGCACTTGCTTTGGTTTGCTGGGAAAAAAAAACCCACAACACATTTTTAATACAAGTTAATTGTTATTGACTACATTCTTAGCAATTAGTGTAGGGGACAAAAAAAAAAGGCTGGTTGCTTTCTAATTCATACCTGTCTTGTACTTGCTTAAAAACTAAGCAAGGTCTAAACCAGTAAGTACCATTTTAATATATATCTGTGCATAAATGTAATGTAATACAAGTGGAGATGGGCAAAAAGTATATACTACTAATAAAGCAAGCCAAAGCCAACGAAGCCAAAGATCAGTTCTAACAAGACTACCTAATTGCCAAGAGTGTTTATTGATATGATAATAAGCCATTTGTATACTTCCACAATTCTGCTTCCACAGCATAGGATGCTATACTGACCAAAATAAAAATTAAAAAAATAACCTGCAATTAACGATTGAAATGTTTAGCAGTTATATACTGTGCTCTTCTATAAATTTATACAATTACATATTTTGGGTACATATCTGACTAAAGGAGTAACTTCAGATTTCAAAAGTGAAACTTCCAACCTTTTTCTATGCTTGGACACACTTTGTTTGCAATACCCTAATTTTTCTTTCCCCCAGAAATTACTGTTAGTAAGCTACTTTAAGCTGCACTTCCTTTATAGTTGTCTGTGTCTCTCTGCTTTCATTTCAGTAGTTCTACTAGACTTTCTTTTGCCAAGACTGTAATATGAGTTTTCCCAATTAATACATATAATTCAAAGGTATTTTAAAAAAATGTAATTGATTAAGATTTTTGAAAACTGAAAGGTCATGAAGCCAAAAGGCAGAAAGTTCTATTTGAATTCAAAAGTTCTTATTTGCAACCACGATTTTGTGTATTTCCGCTTCTATCAACCTTACAAGCGTTCAGACTAGTTACAGTTCAATTCACAGTGGATACTCCACACTTAAAAATAGTATCTGATCTTATTACTTCTAAAGCAGAGACCATTATTCTAAAAGCAACAGCCAGTACTCATGCTGCAAGGTATGGAAGACATACAGCCAGTTTTGCTCAAGGTCATATAGAATTCAGGGTTTGGTTTCTTTTGATGTCACATTTTTGTTAAATTAACAACATAGCATATTAAAATCTTGCCAGAACCAATGAACCAGTGTGAGAACCAAAGCAAACATTTCATTAGCCTCTACACGTGGAAAATCTACATCACACACATGAATAAGACCGCATGATGCTCAAAAGCTTATCATCACTATCACTCCCCTGGAAAATTCTACAACTGAAAATGCTTTGTACTAGACTAAAAGCTGTTATACACTCAGAAGTCACCATTAATAGCACACGGTAGCAATATAATTAAGATATAAGCAGGTATTTATTCACATTTCCCATGCAGATGCCACAGTATCTTAAGACTTAGAGTTTGAAGAAGCACAGCCAAGACTGATACCACACCATTTAAATCATAAAACAGTACCTTACTCTAACAGGATTTTAGAATACTCCAGAAACGAAGGATCAGATCCTACCTTCAAAGACTCCTTGCTGCATTTCATTCTTGAAATAGATCTAGGTTTATGGAAATTAAGCACATTCCTCATCTGTCAAAGGGGATGAAAATACCTAGCATCTAAATTTAGATAATTTTTTTCTAGAAGCCAATCAGTTCTACTTAGCTTAGCAACTAACAATTTGCAAAAAAAATGAGTTGTCAGTTGTGACATGCTTAATCTTCAGACTAAAACAAAAGCAAGAAAAGAGACTTTAAGTGCCAGTGTATTAATGGTACTCAAAATCACAACCATGTTATATACGTGCATCCTCTATCCATACTGAAGAGATTTGTTTAATTAATTCACCCTTTTCTTGTCTTTTCCTCCTTCTGTACAATTACATTTAATTACATTAGCAGAAGCAGCATCTTTAAATACTACCTCAAGAGACTCAGTATCACGGCCTGCAGCTGAAAACAGTGTTCCCATTTTGGTTTTCCTCTTAAAAGCACTTGACATCCTAGCATGGCGTGGCCCTGTCCTTTTACTGTCTCTTCCACAAGGTCTGTGCAAAAACACTGTGCATTTTTCCTAAGACTCAAGCCCTGAGAAAGCAACCTCTTGCTGTAAGATTACCTTATAACACTATTAATAAAAGGTACTCCATCCTACTCTTTCTGCATATCTGATCTATCACAAAAGTAATGCTTGTATTTATTCAGGTAAATATTCGCTATGTGGTTTCAGCACTAGTTTGGCATTTTGGCAAACTTTTCTACATGTTGTTCAGTTCACGACCTATAGCACTTTAAATATATGTCAGTAAGCTGTCACAGAAACTTGAGTTTGGCATGTTTCTGATGAGCATGTAGATAGAATACGGAGGCTTCAGAGGAGTTAGTCAATCACAGTGGAGGATGCAATCACTAATCTGATACTTATGCATATCACATGTGGTTACTATGAAATGGTAACTTATATGCAAATTGGAAGGAGATTTTGTCTTCATTATTTATGCACTAAGCAATTTCCCTTAAAAGCCAAAATACATTGTGTGTCTACACAGTGATTAAAGGAGCATGACCCAGAAATTAACACAGCATAGCTCACAGTGAACTGAGAACAGTCATTATTTCTCTAAATCTCTGAAACAGTTTTACTTCAGTCTAAAACTTTTTACATACTGGAGATTTTAACAGAAACAAGATATATGCTTATACTTATTGACTACTCATATTAAAGTAAGTAAACTAATACTGTCTGGTAACATGACTAGACTAATGTATATCCATTTTTTGCAAGTCAAAAATGCCTTTTTTTTATTGTACCACACACATGCATTTTAAAAAAAAAGGAAAAAAAACCAGGGGAAGATATTTAGTTCAATATAGTTCTACTTTCAGTGGCTAACGCAAGATTTATAGGAACTATACATACTCAAACTCTTCAGTTTCTGGAGTTCATTGTACAATTATCTGTAAGAGTGCCTTTGGTGGTTTCTTCAGGATTACTCAGAGACATCATCAATGGTTTCTGGAACTTGCTTTGTATCCAAACTCGCTGCATTTTCACTTTTTTCTTCCTGTTTACTTGTAATCGCCGATCAACTAAATTCTGTACTTCGGTTAATCCAGCCAAGTTGAACATGTTCCATACCTCATCTATTTTCTCATATGAAGAATGATTGTAATAATTAAAAAAAAAAAAAAAAGACATTTGTAGAATGCAGTGACTAACAACCTGCAGTCAACCAAAGATGGAACTGAATCTACTGATTTTAAAGATAAAGGAAACTGCCTGTAAGAATTCTTTTATTAGAGATTATTTTTCTCAGCTCTTGATTTACATTTGTAAAGGGTTAACCTTCCTGGGGAGGGTGGTCTGTGTTCTGAACCTGACCCCAGGTGTAGTGGTTAGCCCACTCCCGTTTCCTGTCTGGACCCCTTATATAAACAGAGGAACTTCCTGCTCCCCTCTCTCTTGGCCTGCCTGCCTGATAGCACTACCTTTGTTCCTGCTGTTTCTGTCTTACATGTCCATTTTCTACCATATAGTGGGCATCCCTTCCTGAATCTACCTCTATCCATTGCCATCGATCTGGTTGTATATATATTTTTTTGGTACCTTGTTTCCCCTCCCTATACCTTTTGTAACTCCCCTTTTGTAACCTTAAATACCTGTTTTATTTATTGTTAAAGTGTTTTTTTTTAACTTCCAAATCCAAGCAAGACTATTCTTTGGGTGGTTTTTTTTACGCCTTTCACTCTCTCTACATCTAATTCCTTTCTTTCCAAAAAGGGTGGAGAGGGGAAGGATGATGATGATTATTACTGTCATTGTACTGGTTCTGTTTGCTATATTTTGAGTCTCTGGGAAGATTAAACTAGAACCAACACAACATTACAGTAAAAAAAATGTTATGTTGAGGTCCAAATCACTTTGATTATTACTCATGGCATCCACAGAACCTCTTTCTTCAGAAGGTGCAGTATGCCAGAGTTGAGGAAAACAAATGCATGCTATTTGGCCACAGTTCTCATATTATCAAGATAAAGTGCTTTCACCTGTGAAGATGACAACCCACACATTTATGCCATTATCTCTCTAGTCTGTCACCACTTGAAAAGTTTAAGTTTCTTTGTCATAAGTAAGCACAAAACAATACATTTAAAAATTGAGAAGGCTCTTTTTGTTCAATGATTTCTCATACACATCCCAGATCCTACTCCTCACTTAAAAATTACTCAGGCTGGGACAAATCCTGATCAATCTCTATTGCTTACAGTCTAGGCTGCAGAGGGCAAACACAAAAATGAAAAGGGGAGAATAAAAAAAAATATTTTGATGCTCACTTTCACAATTTCCAAATGCTGTGCTAAAATATAGCAGTCTAAGCTCACTGCCAACAGAACCAAGTGAGTGGACAGGCAAAGTGTAATAGTACCCATAATGTAAGTTTAGCTCGTGGAGAAATAACAGCCTCATAGCTCAGATATACCAACACTGCAGAACAAAATATCAGAGCACTACTACCAACTGTCCTTCCAAGCACACTTTAAGAAAGAAGTCAAGTATATCTCTAAATAGCAAAATTCAAGCATCCCATTAAGCACAAAATACTTAGACAAAGAGAAATTCCCAGTAATATCTGCAAGCAATTTTGCAGGCCCCAGATGCAACAATCACATGCAAGTATACACATAAAGGGAATTCTTTCTTTCAACAGTTATCTTTGGGCTTTGCAAAGGCAGAAAAAAATTAAAAGCCAGTAAAGCCTTCCTTAAGTTTCTGTTTTGAGACAAGTTTTTATAACTCAAATCATCTTGATAGGTGCTTAACCCTTTCTACAAAAAAAAAGCCATTTCATACCTTTGGTAAAGAAATATACTCTGGTTCCATCTCCTCGTACATAAAAATTTTCTGACAAGCAGTGACCTAAGAAATCGAGCAGTAATGAAAACATGTAATTTTTTTTACAGAAAAAGTTAAAATTAACAATGAAGTACAAAAGTATTCAGAAATTACCTTTTTTAAAACGAAGTTGTGCTGTATCATATCTTCCGTAGTCTCGAAATAACAACATTCCCCCAGGTTTCAGTAGTTTAGCCAACCTATTTACAACCCCTTGCATCCTTAGAAAATAGACAGGATACTGGTGAAATTTGCAAACACAAGGGATTAGTTTTTCTAGACGCTTGGAATATACATTCATTTTGAAAACAACAGTGAGATGTGCCTATATTTACAATAAAAAGGCACTAGTGAACAGGAAGAACTCTTTACCAAAAGTCCTCTTCACCTAATTGTTGAGGTTGGAAAGAAGAATCCAGTCTGGTAGAACTGAAGATATTGCTAGTTAGAGGAAAGTCTGCATCGTCCAAAATGCTGACAAGTTTGTGAATCTTGGTGGTGTATAACATCAGTTATTCCTTATTAAGACTACACCAGCCTGCAGTATGATAGGAGTAGGTGCCATATATAGTACTCTTTCTCCTTCACTAGAACAGAGAATCTTCCTTCTTACTTTTTAACCTTACCTCGGAGCTTCTTACAGAATACATTAGTATTACTTTGCAAAATGTTGCTAATGAGTAATGGCTTGGGTTTACCTCACTCTTTTAGAACAAACTGAAGGTTTTCCACATTCATGAAAGACCACAAAAGGCAGTCTGCACCTGGCAGGCTGCAAGGTAGAAAAGTTCACTTGCCTAATTCAACAAACTCTCCCACAGGGAAGCGGATAAACCATGCAGAAGATGTAGAGCCACAGAGAATGCTGAATGAATGGAAATGAAAGGCAGGGTGCTGTATCTGAAAAGAGCTGAAGAATATCAGGTCCTTCTCAACTATCCAAAATCAGCATACCATTATGTGTACCAACAGAACACCTTTATACAATCACTGTTTCTCAGGTGGCCTTACCACAAGAGTACCAGAACTCAAGCACTAATGCAATTTGGTCCTTCCGCAGCACCAGTGCAGGCATCTCATCTAGACTTAAGGGGCAGAACTAAGAGGTAGTTCAGCAGGAAAGATTATCATATCTCCAAACAAACCCAAAGAGCAGCATAGACTTTTAAAAACTTGAATTCCTTTAGAGGAAGCTAAGTGCTTTAAAAGTTGTCCACTTCACTAATGCTCAACATAGGCAATCAAGTGTGTTGCCATAGACAGAAAATGCAGCACCACCTAAAAATAAGAGACTGTTCAAGACAAGTAGTCATGCACAGAATTAGAGTCCACCTATATAAACAAGTTCTGTGCACACAATGAAAATATAAATTCACACACAAAAAAAAGTCCTGTAAGACTAGAGCATGTTAATTACACAGTTTGAAGAAAGCTTCCAACTTTTAAGAGGGGACTTCTAGCAGAACTGAAGTGTGTTAAAAATGGGGTACGAGACCAGCAATTATCAAAAACTAAACACAATAGTCTGAAGAGAGAGGACTAAGTAACCAGTGTTCTGAATACAAATGTGTTCCTCATATACTTTCCAACTCTCCAAAGTACATAAGCTCTGCATCATCATTCTCTTGGTTTTCTTTTTAATTTCCTACTTTCAAAGTTTCCAGAAAAAAAAATGTGTACTGAGCAAGATGGATCTGGATTACATTTGCTTTTATGCAGTCATTTTAATTCTACAAGATGACAGTAATGACTAACAAATCTTTGGAAAGTGGGTCTTACAACACAGATAATTACATAGAAATTTTTATGGATATACACACATACAAGCATCCATGTCAGCCTTCAGATGGTGACATGGGGAGAGAAAGAGACAAACACATTTTCAAATGACTAATAGGAAATGACTCAACAAAATTCTGACAGGATATCTGATTATAAGTACATTAACAACAAAAGGAGGACTAAGAAGAATCTCCATCCTTTATTGGATAAGGTGGGAAACATAGGCATCAAGGATGATGAAAAGGCTGAGGTACTGAATGCCTTCTTTGATTCGGTCTTTAGTAATATGATCAGTTCTTGGAGTACCCAGCCAATTGAGCTGGCAAACAGGGACAAGGAGCAGAATAAAATCCCCATGGTTCAAGAAATAATGGCCCGTGACCTGCTACACTATTTAGACACCCACAGGTCTATGGAGCTGGATGGAATCCACCCAAGGGTACTGAAGGAGCTGGCAGAAGTGCTCACCAAGCCATTTTACATAATCAATCAGCAGTCATGGTGTAAGCAGGGAGGTCCCAGGTGAGGTTAGCAAAAGTGATACCCATCCACAAGAACAGGGGAAGGTCACAGAGCGGATCATCCTGAGTGCCATCATGCAGCACACACAGGGCCATTGGGCAGTGAGACTCAGCCAGCATGGATTTATGAAAGGTAGGTCCTGCTTGGCAAACCTGATACCCTTCTTTGTCAGGGCAACCTGCTTAGTGGAAGAGGGAAAGGACGTGCACAGCGTTTACAGACTTCTGAAAAGTTTTTGACACTTGTTTCCCTCACTATTCTCCTAGAGAAACTGATTGCTCATGATGAGTTGCAGTGAAAGGATTCACAAGCACTGTTCCTCAAGGCTCCATATTGGGGCCAATTCAGTTTAATATATTGATCTGGACAAGGGGATCAAGTGCGCCAGCAGGAATTTTGCAGATGACATGAAGTTAGCTGGCAGCGCTGATCTGCCCAAGAGCAGTGAGACTCTGCAGAGGGACCTGGACAAGCTGGATTGATCAGCTGAGGTCACTTGTGTGAGGTTCAACAGGGTCAAGTGCCAGGTTCTGCACTTAAGTCACAACACTATACAATCCCACAGGCTTGAGGCAGAGCAGCTAGAAAGCTGCCTGTCAGAAAAGGACCTGGGGATGCTGGTTGATAGCTGGTTGAGTATGAGTCAGCAACATGCCAAGGTGGCCAAGAATGACAACAGCATCATGACTTGTATCGAAAACAGTGTGGCCACCAGAGCAGTGACAGTCCTCCTGTACTTAGCAATGGTGGGTCCAAATCTTGAATAATATGAACAAGCCCTACTTCCTATGAGGAGTGGCTGAGGGAACTGGGGTCGTTTAGCCTGGAGAAAAGGAGGCTGACTGGAGACCTTCTCACTCTTTACAACTACCTGTAAAGAGGTTACAGCAAGGTGGTGGCCTCGTCTCTCAAGTAACAGGACATGAGAAAGTGGCCTCAATTTGTGCCAGAGGAAGTCTGGATTCAATCTTAAGAAAATTTTCTTTACTGAAAGGACTGTGAGGCACTGGAACAGGCTGCCCAGGGAGGTGGTGGGTTCACCATCCCAGGAATCCTGGAATCCCTGGTACATAAAGACATGTAGACGTGGTGCTGAGAGACATGACGACTTGGCAGTGCTAGATTAACACTTAGACTTGATCCAAAAGGTCTCTTCCAACCAAAATGGTTCTATGATTCCTGCTTCTATAGACAAAGAAATTGCATGAATGCATCTCTATTGTCCAGTTTCTTCCTGACAGCACCACTGCAGTTACAGAGATCTGAAATCTACTGCTTGAATTGTTTTTGAAATCCAGACTCAGGCTTTGCATGACTCATGGGCTCATCTCTGAACAAACAGGAAGAAGAATATCCTATATGGTAAAGATTTTTCTGAAAAGATAATCATTAATAACTTGGGCAGCAAGGCAGGGAAACAGTTCTCAGACCTAGGCAAATACTGTTCTGTTTCCAAGCTGATTTTAATGACATTCTTAAAGTAATAAATCTATTACCACACATATAGCATGTATTTCCCTTCATAAAATGTAGTTAAAGCAAGAGCTAAGGAGTTTAACTTGCGTGCTCTCTTTTGCATTTCTCCCCATTAAAAAAAAAGAAAGCATTTTCACAATCAGTCAGGCTTAACAGTCATAAAGTGTGGTTCATTAGACATTGAGATGCATTAGTAGCAAGGCTAACAGCACTCAGCATAAGACTATGCATAAAAATTAGATCAAGCTTTCTTAATCCAAACAAGCTACAAAATTCCTGATGCATTTTGGTTTAAAAGGCCTGCATGTAAGAATTTGCATGTGGCTAAATCAACAACCTAAGCCTTTATGAACTAATTGTGAATTGTTAAATCATGAAAGTTTGGGTTTGATCACTGATTTCCTTCTAGAAGTTTTTTCTATTTGTAGTTTTATCGAATCACTATCACTTTTAATATGGATATACTTAGTTACATTATAACCTTTGTATTTTGATGAAGGCAGGAGGCTCACTAATGATTTAGCCTTAACAGCTTTTCTCTTGAAGTCTGAAAATGGGAAACAGCATTTTAAAATACCTGGGCTTGCATTTATCATAGCTTACTAAACAATAAATTAAAAATCCATCATCTTTTTTTGCTATTCTTGAAAACCTCCAGTGACAAGAGAAATTTAACCCGGTTGCTCTGCCCTTTAGTCTCCATTTACCTGTCAGGATGAATAGTAGAGAGCACAAAGACAAGGAGAATGACATCCAGGGTCTCATCTGGAAAAGGATAGGGTAAAGCATCATCACACACATCATGAACAAAGGCAGAACACCAGGCTGAATTGTAGGACGAATGTGACTGTCAGGAAAAAGATAAAAAAAGGTATAGAGAGAACAGTAGTAGTTAATACGTTTACTGTGACTCAAGAAACTTTTTTCCTTCCATTATTCAGCATTGTAAAACATCTCGTATAAAAGCCTATTCTGTCCGGTACCTTACTCAAGCTGAGAGGCAAAGCTCAGTGATGGCATTCATTCCTCTCTGCACAGAGTAGGACTTTGTTCTTTGGAATACTGAAAACTTCAGTTAAAAGTTGACAAAGCAATCACATTCTTTTTCATGAAGACGGCTTCCTGGCAGCCTCCTGAATTACAGCTTATAAGACAGTCTAAAGCAAGCATATGAATTACCTTTACCAGCTCCACTGCTCCTGAAGCAAAGTCACAACAGTATAGAAAGGTTCCAGGTGCAGTGCTAGGAAAACAAAACCAATGTTAAAAAATCACTATTGTTAAAGATGAAAGTCTACATCAGTGTTCATGGAACTACAGAGGGTCCTTTGGGGTCCCCCACAGGTTAGATCACGCATACCTTATTGATGTCTAGTACATGGAAAGCCACATAGGTTGTAATGAACCAATAGGGCAGACAAATTCATACGAAAACCAAAAGGCAGTTAGTATAAAAAGGAGAATTATAGCCTTGTTGGGGATGAAGTAAAAAAGGAAAAGAAGGTTACAGAGGGCTGTCAGGACTGATGAGAATGTCCTGGTGTTGCATTACATAAATGCACATTAACAGGTCACATTTTCTTACAGAAGCACTGCAGTAAGTCTCATCATTAGCCCATGTATGGAATTTAATTAGCAATATGATTTGGGCAGGCATGGGGTGTTGCAAAAATCATCCACAGCTCTGTAGAGGTTCAGGTTCCCATGTGTCACCTTGCTGTGCCTTTGATTAGATGAAGCAGTATTGGTTGTCTCCCTCCATTATTCCCTTTGTTTTGTAAGACAAGATGAGTAACAATTTCCTGTAGCACTCTTACCCTTCCTTTGCCATTCAAGAATAAGCCAGCTGCAAATTTCCTCATATCATTCATCAGACACTAGTAACTAGGGGAGAGATGTTTTTCACCCCCAAAATACTCATTTGACTGCAGTTGAGAAAACCCTTCAAAACCTACCAAGGGATGCCCTCATGGTCATCTCACAATCAATTAATCTCTCTTCAAAAAACATTTGAGATTTTGGACAGACAGTTTCTTTAGAATGGGAATTAATAAACTCCGGCAATATCTCTACTATCTTGCAGTTCTATACACAGCTCGATTAGTGACCTCTCTTTGGGGGCTCAACAGAAGAACCCTTGTGGACCAAATTCCTGCCTTGTTGCTGAGCAAAACTTTTATCAGCTCTGTGTGCACCATGTGACTTGGTAAGTGTAGGTGTTTACCATGGATGAGGACAAACTGCCAGTCTTTGGACTCACTCAGTCCCTTGGGAAAAGTTAACTGATAACCTTGTTAGGATGTGACCTCAATTTCTTCTTAGAGCAGAGTAGGACCTATGTAGAAGCCAAGAAGTTTCATCTGGATGGTCATTTTGTGATGCATTCTATTAAAAAAGCAGTAATTTAAATTTTAAGGGAAGTAGGGAAAAAGCAGTTTAAAAGTTATGTTAAAAACTGAAGTGGAAAATTTTCTGGTAGCCATGGTATGCTCATACTTGACAATGGCTTGTTCTTATATGCATAGAAAAGGCAATCTAAATATTGAGTTCGGAGTAAAACTGTACCTGCTAAGAGTTAAGAGATGCTTCCATCAGGTCATACACAAGACAAATTGTGTGAGCTGCTCAATGTACCAAAAATGTGATTGACTGATTTGCATAAGAATAAACATCTCCAGGAAAAAAATATAAGATAATTATCAGAAATGCATCCTGCGAGGAAAAAGCCAAAAGTTTGCCTCATCCTTTTTAATACAGCCACATGGAATCTTTTCCCTTTATTTTCCAAATTTTTCACATGAAACAGGGCTTCCCTTTCATTATATATATGCTGTCTAAAGCAAAGCATTTGTTTTGGGATGAAGACACATTGCTAACACCAACAGGTGTTAGCAAAACCTAACTCTGCAAAACAGAGTATTTTTGTATAGTGGTGATGCTAGCAATTGGAATTAATTTATACAATAATGAACTGCGCTGTACTTGAACTCTTGGGAGCATGAATAAAAAGAAATACATTTCAGGACTTGATACAGACACAGGCTTTCCAGTAAAAACTTCCTGCCTATGTGGAAGGGAGGACATGCTGTTGTACCAGCTTTTTCTAAAACTGGAAGCCAAGTGGATTAAAATGTTTCAGAGAATTAATGCAATATAGGACTTGTGCCTTCCTTGACACTAAAACCTTATAAAGTGTATCATTCAAATTCAGATGTAAAACAACTTCTTACAGTAGATCACAAGCCATTATCTACTGCCTCTGATGCTGGTCTTCTGAAGATAACTGGCAGCTTTATGATGACATACAAGATGAGCATATTTCACTTGCCTCAGATTAACTGCAAGAAATCAGTCTGAATGCACCTGCAGACAAACTTTCCCTTCAAGACTAGGGTTGATGAGTATGAGAAGTATCTTGTACTGATGCTACTAACATTATCTGAGATCTGCAAGGAACGCAGAATTTCAGCAAACCAGTACACTCAACACTTCTGTAGCACTTGTCTAGTAGTAACATTCAAAAAAAATTAACAAAATCAGGACAGAACTTTTGCAGTTGAAAACCCAGCAATACATACCATAGAACTTTCAATATAGGAAAGACACTGTTTCCAGCACCACAACCAACCTACAATCAGAAGAAAAATAACATTTTTTCTCAAATTATTTGGTAGGTAAAACTGACTAGACTTGAAGTTCTCTTGGACGGAAATGGGATAAACAACTCGCATCACAATTCTCAAATCACTTCTATGATCGCATCTCACCTCAATGTCTTTCTGAAGTTAAGAAAGAATCTCTCTCAAACTGCATATGAAAAATGCAATGTTCTTGTCCAATTTCACCATTTGGTAAGAACACATCAAGTATTTGCACCTCAAGACAGAATTTTCATTAGGAAATTAGACACACAACTTCCAGTGAAAATGGAATCTGACAATCTAGCCCTAAATTCTGGTTTGGGAGAAACTGTAAAGGGAAAACGAAACCTGTATCATAGGTTTCTCTGAAAGTTTCTGTCATAAATGAATGTAGTACATCAAATTCTAAATGTTTACTTTCTAGATACATACTAAGCATCTTTAACAGCTTTTGAGAAATTTGAGTTGTATATGATGGGTAGAATATTTGCAGTGCATTACCTCTAATATTCTGTAAGTGGCATTGCTACCAGGGAAGGATTCTAGCCTATCAACTTCCTCTCCACAATTTTTACCCTGAGGATTGTCAGTAAAAGATTTTGCTTGTTTTTTGTCATATATGTATCCTTGGACACAAGTAGAACCGCCTCTATAATTTTTCTTCCAATATTTTTCTCCTTCCTCAAGCACTTCATTTTTCTGTGAAAAACTGCTGATACTATTTATTTTTGTTTCTTCTGAAGATCTTTCTTTTGTTTTCAACTCTTTCCTCTTTCTTGCTGGAAGAATTTCTGGAAACTCCAGAAACAGCCAGTTGCGATCCTTGAAAAAGTTACTCTTGTGTGTCTTGTAAAATTCATTCCAATATTGACTGGCTTCTCTCTCATATTTGTCTGAAATTAAAACAAAACAAAAACTTGGTGAATATGAGTGTATCGGTCTGAGTTAGAACAGAATGAATTCTCTTTGGTGATTTTACTTTGCAGCTCAGTCTCTTCTAAATAACTGCACTTTCTGAAACTAATGGCACATTTTCACTGACACTGTCTGCTTCCAGTAGTGATAACACTCAATGTCTCCAGCTAGTACCAAGGATTGGTGTGCAGGCCAAGGTCACTACTAGATCTTCTGTACTGCTTTGGGGTGCAGAGTAAAAGGCTGCAACTGCAAGGAGCAGCAAGCAGGACCCAGCCAATTGGCCAGCAAGGCATTTCATTCCATATACATCACATTCAGTATAAAGCTGAGGGATCACAAGAGTCTAACTGTGCTTCAGTGGCCAGTGCCCAAGGGGTGCTCTTGCCCACTCTACCTTCAATCCTGATCCATGAGTACCTGAATCAAGTTCCAGAATCCAAATACCATCTGCTACCGAATTCACCCTGGGACTTCCACCACAGCATTAGGGGTGACGGTGATC
The DNA here is from genome assembly GCA_013399055.1 of Ramphastos sulfuratus. Lineage (NCBI taxonomy): Eukaryota > Metazoa > Chordata > Aves > Piciformes > Ramphastidae > Ramphastos > Ramphastos sulfuratus. Next base: position 75,855 of record WBNM01021508.1, on the reverse strand, counting down.
TAATTGCCATCAGGGGAGTTGAATTTGATAAGGGCTTTGCATATATTTGTATATATTTGAAAATATTTTAGTGTTTTAATTAAAGTAATTCTAGCTTTCTTTTCCAATCCATAAGTCCCTCTCTCTTTTTTCCCTTCTCCTCTCTTTGGGAAGGGAGAGGGGTTGAGATCGTCAGCCCTAATGATTGACAATGAGCTTAGCTACAAAATACTGTAAAGCAACATGGAATTTGGACCCTAAATTCACAGTTTAAAATTCTTAGTTTCCAACAGTGTACCTATTTTTATAAAAGCATGTGGATTTGGAACATTACCTTAATCTGTATTCAAAAAAACTCCCATAAAGGTTGAATTAAATTTATTGTCATTTAGGATACAACAGACAGGTTTTCTTAATCACTTTTTTTTTTCTTTTAATGCAGTGATATAATAGAACAGCATCATCAAAATATGCAATCCTTTCTTAAACAAGTTTTTGCATCTTAAATTATAAAAACGACACATGTAATCAAAAGTTATCAATTTTTTTTCCTATTTAAGAAACACTAAACTGAAATTAGTCTCGTGATTTATGAAACTATGAACGAATGCAGATTTGTTATTTGCTAGTCATCTCTAAAAAAACACCGTCAATTAGAAACCCAGTTCTGTGAGCTGAAGTGGTAAATGCTGCTGCATAGTCAATAGATTAATTCACCCATAACATTTAACAATACAATTTTGACAGAAAATAGCAATACAGTCAAAAGCAACTGGCTTTCCTACTTTCAAAACGCTTCAGAGTCTTACAATAGACCTTTGTGTTAACTTTTAATTCACAAAACATTGTAACTGAATGCTATAATGTCAAACAATAAGACTGGAAGGGATTTCACTCAGTCAGGAAATTGATGCCCCTTCTCCACAGAAATGTGTCCAACTTGTTCTTAAAATATCACCTTTCATATAGATTTAACAACTTTCTTCAGTAACATATTACATATTCTTCACCATCTGTACAGTTAGAAACTGTTCCCACTACCTAACCTGAAATTTCCCCAATGCAATTTAAGTTCAGTAATTCTTCTCACATTAACCAAGCAGATAAAGCAAAGACTAGTCACTCCTCTTTACACCTATTTACTTATTTGAAGTCTTTTACTATGCCTTCCAAAACCAATCTTTTTTTCTAGATTGCCTAAATCTCTTTTCCACAAAAGTCATGATTTTTAGACTTCTGTGCATTTTCATTTTTCTTTTCTAGATTCTCTCTAACTGGTTTACTACTTTCGGTGATGTATTCTGGTAAAGGCATTATCACTGCAGAGCAAAAGGAGTATTTTATGAGGCTTACAGGCTGTTTATAACTCCCAGCTTGCCATTTTGCAACAGCATGACACTGCTGATTCAGCTAGTGATTCACCACAACTCTCAGATCTTCTTCTGCAAAATGACTACCTAGCCAATTGTTCCAGAACCTACTATTTTTTCAAGGAATTATTCCCAAGCAAAGCATTCCACACTTATTTTTGGCAAACTTGTATCTTTCAGCTGCTTTTTTTTTCCGCCACCATTTGCCCAGATCTTTCAGAATCCTGTACTTCACCATAATTGAAACACCACTTAATATGATTTTCAAGTTTCCCATTTCCTGAGGTCACTAAAGAAAATACTAAGCAGAAATGGACATAGAACAAAACGTTTCTCTATCCAGCACAGCCTTCCATTTTGAAAGGTTCTCTAGGCATTCATTCACCAAAAGCAGCTTCATTAGCTGTCGCTTGCCTAACTTGCTTCTGAAAATGTCAAGTAAAGCAAGTTAGAAGGTTCACTAAATTTCAGGATGTCTGCTGTTTTTTCCCTATCCCCAGGGCTTGTAACCTTCATCAAGAAGGAAATTAATTTGATTTTACAGAATTTATTCCTGAAAAATATTTGTTGGCTGGTATTCATCTTCTTTTGTTCTTCCAAACTGAGTGCCTGCAAGCTCTGGATTATCTCTTCCAGTATTTTTCTGAAACTAATTCTCTGATTCTTCTCTCCTCCTATCTCCCTTTTTACAAAAAGTTAAGTATTTCCTTTTCTGCTTTCCCAGTCATCCATGTACTTTCTAGCCTGTTCTTTCTCAGTACAAGAACAAGCTCTTTCCTCCTTCTCACCAGCACTAATTGTGCTAGCCATTGGACTGCAGCTAACCCTTGCAAAGGAAGGCTGACAAAAAAAAAAAAATACAGCTTTTTCAATAACTTTTTTGTTGATGCTTTTCCAATTCTCATCTCTCTTTAGTATAAAATGAAATATTTTTCTTGTATTTTTTTTGGCCCCCTCATTCTCAAAGCATTTACAGTGTGTTGCGTTTTTCATTTTGTCCCTACTCACACTGACCCATCAATTCTTTTAATAAAAATTCACAGAGTAAATATGTGGTGCATTTCTCCTACTACTCCCATTTAACACTTAATATACTATTTCCTAAATCACTACAGCTTTTCAGAGATAAACAAGGTTGAGAATTATCTTTAGAGGCAGAGACAGGCAGTGGGAAGTAGCAAGAAGGTGGCAGAATGCCTTGTCCTAGAAATCTGCATAATTTTTTTAATTCAACATTTAATACATCCAGCTGTATTATTAAAGTGCAAGACCCAGCCAAGCAGAGGAATTGTACAGATTTGTTTCATAATGCAAGTGCAGAGTTCATTGAGGTCATATATACCAGATTGCAATAGCATAAGTTGTACATTCATAGATTGCTCAGCTTCAGTATAAACCCCAAACTTTCTATTCAGAAGGTTCTTAAAATCATTATCATTCCTTGTTGTAGTCACTCCTTTTCTGCGAGTCTGCTCAAAAGCCTTGTCATTAAATCCCCACCAAGTTTTCCAGAACAGAAGGAAAGCAAAGGCTATAGTCACTATGTATTAATATGGTATTACATAGGTTCAAATGAAAGAACACTTTACTTGCTGGTCTTTTCACTCCTGCACCACTGTGTAATAACCATGCTTGCATTATTATTACCTTTTCGTTTCCATTTTGTATATTTAAGCAGCCTGACTGCTAAATTTTCCAAAGCACATAAAAATCATAGAATCTTAGAATCATAGAATGGTATGGTTGGAAGGGACCTCAAAGATCATCTAGTTCCAATCCCCTGCCATAGGCAGGGACACCTCCCACTAGAACAGGTCACTCAAGGCCTTGCCCAGCCTGGCCTTAAACACCTCCAGGGAGGGAGCATCCACAACCTCCCTGGGTAACCTGTTCCAGTGTCTCACCACCCTCACTGTAAAGAACTTTCTCCTAACATCCAGTCTAACTCTCCCCTCTTCCAGTTTAAACCCATTGCCCCTTGACAAAACTAATAAATGCATAACATTTTGAGATAAAAACATCCCTTAGTCAACTGATTTTTCTCCTTTACAGAATCTTTCATATGCTAGCATGCATGCCAAGAAGAAAATGGACACACTCATAAGTAAATCAAATTCCTAAAGGTTGTATCATGAGTTCACTCAGTGCAACTTCTCTTGTTTTAACAAGGCTTACCGAACTATGCTATTTTAGTGGTATAATAGCATTGTTGAAATCTGTCTTGTCTTTTTCCCTTTACTATAGTTTCTGCAGCCCCAAAATAGCCTGCTCGTTAGCTTCAGCCTAGTTCATTGTTTACACAAATAGGCCAAAATGTACTTTCATTTGCAGAATGAAGCTGAAGCTTTCTGAAGGAACACTATCAGCAATGCTCACCTATTCAAGTCCAAAACAGAGGGGCATTCACAGGAAATGTTCTTGGACTCTTGTATTTCTTGGCAATAGACAAATGCTTGATTATTCCATTTCTCACCAGCACAAAACTAAGTTCTAATTGATTGTAAATGAAGAATAAAAGGTTCCATGAGCCACACAGTTACACAGCTTACTTTTCAATTACGAGCCCTTTTTCAATTTCTTATACAAACCAAATGAAAATATTAGATGTCATTTTTGAAATGCAAACATTGTACTCCTGCATTTAGATAAGGTAAAAGGGCAGGATGACAACCCCAGAACATTCAAAGTGCCAAAGGACACACAATCCAAGACACACTCACAGGTAATTCCAATAAACTTCAACATGGGCTCTAGATTCATCACTGAAACTGAGCACCAGATCACTGGTGACACTATCTAAATTGACAGGTTCAAGACACATTAAGAAAACTGAGGCACAAGACACCCAAGTAATTGTTTTTGGAATATCTTTCTAATAAAAGAACAAATCAAGAATCCAGTCTTCTGTTACTATCAAGCTGACACTTCCGTGTTAGGTGAGTTTAAGGTTTAATTTGCCAGTTTGAACTTAGTTATAATTTTTCAGAAATGCACAATACATTAAGTTTTCCTTTTGAAGACACACATAAAATTCCTTAATCATTTACAGAGCAGACTCTGCATGATGCAGCACTCCCAACTCAACCTGCCCAAGGCAGTAAGTTGGGACCAGCTGGGACCAGTGCAACTTTCATGGTAGTTAACTGAAATATGGTGCAACATACAAACACTAGTTCTCTAAACAGTCCACAAATCATTAAAAGCATTTGAATATTGTACGTGAGAACTTTTATTCTCAGCACTCTAGCTGGCTGCAAATTCCTTGTCTTTGATGAAGTAGCAGTTCTGTGCAGCAGTTTTATTCTGAAGAACTGCAAAAGGAGGCAGAACTCGTAACAATATCATAATGATGTACTCATTTTACATGAAGTCTATTACCCTCCACAAATACAAAATGGCTCAAATAAGTAACTGGATTACTAGGAAAAAAACCAAAACTTTAAGACAACCTTCTGTGGCAACAAAGGTTAAACAAAAAAAAAAGCCCAATCAACAAATTTAGACGAGAGAATGTAGAAATAAAGTGTTCCTGTATTTCAATAGATCTTTATACACTTTAATAAACAACATTAAAATAGGATTTTTTACAGTTAAAAATTTGTTACCTTGGTCTTCCCACTGGACTTTGACAAGTGAGTTCTCTGCTGCTTTTTGTTTGGCACTCTCCTCTTCTTCTTGTGACCACTGCATGTGGTCCCTGCAAATGGCAATTGAAGAACAAGAGGCTGAAGTAGTATGCATTTTTTTCCCTTAATAATAGGATTAATGTATATCTTGTAAATTGAAGGTATTTATAGGAATGTATTTTGTCTGTTCCATTATCACTGTTAATAGGTCTATTATTATTTCTATCCAAAACCAAACACCCTGATGCAAGAAATGTCTCACATTACTAATGTTTATGCTGAGGACAAAGGTCATTTAGCAAAGGAATGAGCTGTTCCTGAAACAAGGAGCATAAACCACCTATTCAAGTGGAACAGGTAGACCTGATGAACAGGACTTTACTTATTTGGGTAATAAAGAAAGGAAACACATGGAAAAAAGAACAAGATATTTCTTAAGAAAACCCAAGCAGTGCTGCAATGGCTGCAGAGTGTAGGTTACCTATATTTGTGCGGTTAACTAAATGCTTTATTAATCCACTAAATGGCTACAGAACCAAGCCAAGACCTGCCCCTGATGATGAAACTGACTTCCCTGCAGATTCTCTTTGGATCGGGCCATGACAAGGAATGCCCAAAAACATTCTGCTGGCAGCTTTTAACACAAATCAGCTGTCTCTCCAAACTGCCCAGTCTGAACAGTTATAGAATTTTGATCAAATTAGATAATATAATTCAAGTAATCTATTAGATCCTAACTCTACTGAAATCAATTAGGTAAAAGCCTATGACTTAAATTCCATTGGTTTATGGGAAAAGGAACAAGGTGCCAACCTGAGAAGAGTTGATTGTCTCTGAAAGCTAACAAGCATCTTCCTGTTCCATGCTTGGTGACATAGGTAATTTAATTCTTAGTCCTTCACTCTCCCTCTTTTGTTAATTGTGGGAGACTAATTGGTATGTATTTGTCTGCTTGCCACAGACTTGATTTCCGCATCTCTACTGAAATATTTCTCATTATTGTCCCCAGCAGGTTGCCTCTCCCCTTCCTGTATTTGTTCCTATACCAAATGTTCCTGTGCAGTGTCAAGGCTCTGACAGATACGCTGTAGAAGAATAAAACTGAACAACCAAAGCATTACTTGAGGCAGCCATTACCTTGGAAAGACCTGCTGCCCTTGCTGCTGTTTTTGACCTTGACCATTCTAGCCAGCTAAAACCAATGACCATTCTAATGGCAATACTATTTGACAGAAGAGCTGACTGTATGATTTGCTCTGTCATAAGCTTTAGCTGATAAATTTTAATCCATTATTGTGAGTTGGTCAGAACCCTTAAGGGCTCTACAGACTATAGCCTAGGTGCCTGAAATCCTCTATCTTCATCAACAACTATTTTTTTTTCCTTTTCCCCCTCCTTGGAAATTCATGAAGCTGAAGAAAGATCTCTTGGTTCTTTCCCCAAACAGGACTGCAGCAGCACTTATTCATCAAAGTCTGAAAAAGAGGGGACATTATAGTTCTTAACACAAACAACCTAAATAGTTTGTATGCCTCAAGTTAAACAGGTCCTTCAGCAATACGTGCTACAGAACACAGGATACAGAATTCTAAGCACAGAAGTGACAGCAGCAAAGCAAGCTATCAGTTCTAACTGCACCAGGAACTGTTACCATGAGTAGGCCTGACACTAGGTCAAGCGATGCTACTTTGAGTTCAGCTTGAATACAAGTTATCCCTCTTCCATTAACTTGTTTGCTAACATAGGTTTTAATTATTTCTGAAAACTAAAATGTTAAAACTATACCAATTACTAAGCTGAAGAGAATCAGACATTTTTTGCTCCAGTATTTAGCATTATTTATTACCTTTCTCTTGAAATGACAGAAGAGCACCACAGCAAATGTCTAAAGCATTAGCACCCAGATTTAATTTGCTCAGTATTCCTAGCAGTGATGGTAGCAGCTCTTGGCTATCTGCCAATTCACACAGGCAAAAAGAAGGATGTCACTTTATAAAGTACCAAAGATGAGTGGAAAACAAGAGGACATAAATCCTCACACGTCAGTGCTAGGGAAAATATATCTCTTATGCTCACCCTGCATGATCTATTTAGCTCAATCACCAGTCACCCTGATCCTCATCATCTCCCTAGTGAGAATCCTGCTGATTCAGACATCTTAAGATCCAAGAACCAACCCAAACCACCCTCCCACTTCATATCCAGGTTCTTGATTTATTAAGATTTTCACAAATTCCATGCAACCTCTGCTCCAACTTGAAAAAAAAACAAAACAAAACAAAACAAAAAAAATCCCAAAAAATCCAAAGCCAACAAAAACCAGAAAACAAATCAGTCACCTGTTTTGCAGATTAGTCCTGCTACATGGACTAATCTGCAAATCCACCTTCTGAACACGCTTGTTTCTTTCAACCCCGCCTTTCAATACCAACCACTTGCACCACTCTCTATTAGACCAAACGCTAGGAAGAAAACTGAATCTACACATCATCAGTTATTTGAAAGGAAATGAACAAATTAAGGAAAATTTGTATTTTGTCAAGGTACAACGCTACAGATAGAGGGTCGCCGCCTTCTTAAAATCTTTTTCTGCTTACACTGGATAAATTACATTTGAACCAGCATTCGCAGATTTTTCTAACTAGCTGGAGATCCTGAGCCTGGAAGATGCTTGAAAATTTTACCACATACAGATTTATGAAACATGGGGATAAACTTTACACTCTTTTAACATAATTATCAGACATCTTCCAGAGTCCTTGATCAAGGAACTTAAAGAAATATAGGTAACTCCAGATTTGGCCTTAGGTAATATGTGATGGGGAGCCCATGGTCCCCCTTGGAGACATCTAGTTTAAAGAATATTACTATAGGTGACATCTATTTGCTTATCTTGCACCATAAAGTAAAGCCCAAATTTAAAGACTTACAAAGAGTAAGGAAAAAATTAGTTTATTAACCAGAAGACAATCCCGTATGTCATATTCTTCTTTTAGGACCCTTTTATTCATCAGAATTTTACTAAAATAAACTTTTGGAATAATTTAGATTAAAAAGTAACATGGAGCAACTAATATTACTAAAATTAATATTTTTTCAACAGAGGAAGTTGAAAACTATTTTAGAACAAAAGTTTGTCCTGTAACTTCTTGGACAGTTGTCAGCAGGGCATATTTCTGAGGAAGGTATAAGCAGCACACATTGCTTTCATGAAGTAAACTTAAGCCGTGAAACTTGTCATCTGTTACTCCTATGTTATGTTACCCATTGGTTATCATTCGTCACACCTAATTGCTTTCCTCATTTTGCTAAATCATTGATCTCAAAAATGGTGTGTAGCAGAAACAAAAAATATTTCCAAAAATAAATATAGAAAATAATTTCTGGTACAGCTTCTAAACTCCCTCTTTCTCTTTTCATCAAATATTCTTTGTTCTTCAGTTATGAGCTACACGAATGAAAATTCCAAGCCTTCCAAATATCCTACATAGATATTCTTCTACTTTCTAGACAGATTTAGATATTCTTCTATCCTCCTAACACGTCCTGTATCACTTACTGCTTTGTATTCATCTCCACTCCATGGACAAAAATCCTAGCCTTTTCAATCTCAGTTTCCCTGCTGTGTTGACTAGCATTCACACTCTCTTCTGAGCCTTCATTAATCATAAAAATATCTTTCAGAGATGGAGATGTACTGCTGCAAATCAGGGCAATTCTTATTCTTGTTAACGTTTACATGCTGATGGTTTTTTTTCCTGATATTATATTGCTTACTTATATAGAGATTCTATTTACTTTTAATGACAATAGTGCACAGTATGGAAATCTCAGCTGAACTATCTGTAACGTCTTCAATACACTTTTAGAAGAACACTAGCAATTTACATCTTCCTTTTGAAATGGTGTCAGTTTTATAATACAGCTCTAATCCAGCATGCAACACTATGGTGCCACCCGAACATGGTGCCATCAGAACATGGACTGCTTATCCTCAACACTTACTCATCTATAATAATATTTTGCTTTTCAATCCATGGCTAACTACTTGCTCAGCAGTTTTTTCTGCAAGTTATTGAGAACTCATAAATGTAAGGTTACTCATGACAGTCTCAAGTTCTCTCTAACACCACCTTTCAATATCTATATATACACATATCTACCACATTATTCACCATAGCTAATAATAAACAAAAACACATGAAAATCAGCCTTGAAGAAACATCTCACCACATGTTATGCTCAAAAACCTTAGCAGGATCAGTTAAAATCCGTGATCCAAGTGGAGCAGCTGGTCGTCTACTACTTTGGTGCCTCTGCTGCATCTTGCCTTTCCTCAGATGTAAAACAGAAAGCCTTTTAATGAAATTCATTTTGTTCAGAGACCTGAAAATACAATTAACTCAAATTACAGTTTTGCTGTAATTTAATTGTTTATGTCACTTACATGAGAAATTGGTCAAATCATCAAGCACCAATATCAACTTTAGTAATCATCTTTTACTATAACACCAATCTCAATGCTTTTGAGAAAATAGCAACATCCCTTCAGTGTGCTGGAAGACCAAATAATCCCACAGAAGGTACTGGAATGAAATCAGTTGAAACATGAATTACTTGGTATCATTTCAAAGTCCTACCAGGCAGGGAGGAGGAAAAAAACAAAAAACGAAAAAAACATACTAAAACAATAAACCAGGTTTAACATTGTACAAGAAGACAAGTGAAAAAGTGATCAGTAAAGAAACCAGTCGCTCTAGTGGTACCATCTCACTGAGATTGACATTTGTCACTCCTCTTACTAAGCAACCGTCTCCACAAGATTTTATTTCTTTCAAAATGTAAACATTATGCACCAGGAAGCTTTCCATAACTTCTGCCATGTATTCTCCTGATCCCTGTTTAATGTCCTCTTTGAAATGAACAGAATTAAATGTTGAATTTCTACTAATCAAAATCATTAAGTGCTTGAGATGTTTCTATTACTTGTATAATTCTCTCTTGTATTTCAATATTCCAATTTCACTGGAATCTCTTTAGACAGTATTAATAAAAGTGTGTGTAGCTAGCACCAATATTTTGCCTTGTTGGGACTTGGTTTTTTTTTTTGTTTTTGTTTTTTTTCTTCATATTTTTGTTAATGCAGGCTTTTTAGGAGATGAGTAAAACAAAACAGAATACCCCTGCCACTTTTACCCTAATGTGCATTTCTTTTTTCCTCCAAGTGCTCTGCATATGACTAAAAGTTATTCTTGGTCCTATTTTTTCCCTGTTGCTTCTGTATAAATCACACACACAGATTTAATGCACCAGCAATACAAAATGTAGTTACAGAAGAGACACAGTTTAAACACAGACATTATTAGAAAACACTATGTGCAAATTGGTTACAAATTGAAGATTTTTATCTTGAGCAAAAAAGTACTATTTGATCACAAGTCTTGTACTGTAAATAAAAAAAAAGGTTATTTTGTACACATCAGTACAAAGTCTGGCAAAGGAATCACAATTAAATGAACAATTCCTCATTTAAGGTGTACTTCTGAGTGAGTCATGCTTTAGAAAGGGCATTGTTTATTCATTTTAAGCCTACAGGAAGGGGGGGGGAAGGAAAAAAAAAGAGGACAAAAGACTACAAAAGATTACATAATACTAACATTTCTTTTTATTTATCAAATATTAAATAAAATGGGGTTTACCTTTTGGCCATTCATGCCAAATAGAAACGCTAATGAATTTTGGCTGCTGCAGTGTTACCAGGATATGGGGCATTGCTGAGGTGAAAATTTAATATTTAAATCATATTAAAAAAGTGAACCTTCCTCTAACGTTAACAAATTTATTATGACTCTTTTTTTAAAATGTGCCTTGGCAAGTGAAACAATTTCAGTTTATACTTCAATTACTATAAATCCTTCATGCTTTGTTTTTGAAAATATGTATTTTGCACAACATAATGCATAATTAATGTATGTGGGGTATTATAAACTAATAATTATGCAACATGAAAATAAACACACTATGACAATTTCTGCAAGATACGTGACCGACATAAAGGCAATGTTCTCAAAACCAAAAATAAATAGAAAATTTAACAAAAAGTCCAAACCACAATCTGATCTATTATTATTAAATTACAGAAACACCTGGATAAAGATTCTATGATCATGTTGCAAACTATTTACGAATCTTCTTTCTCCTTCAATCATTTAAAAAGACCTGCAACAGTATCTTGCATATCCTGTGCCAGTACTGTATTCAAGACAAAACACACTGACTCAGCTGCTAAGCTAGTTAGTAAGAACACGAAAAGATGCACAGATGGGAATTATAGTGAGAGGACTAAGATGATCTTGCATGAGTAAAATCCAGACATGAAGCTCTTTTATAAGACTGTGATCCTCTGAGTGATAATGACACAATTTTAGCTGAAAAATTCTGAAACATCAAGACAGTGAATGGAGAGTGGGGTTGGTAGAGATTACTGTTGTATCCAGTGTAAGTGTAAAGGAACTCCTTGGAGACATACATGTACACCCCTGATCTGTGGATCACTGTGANCAAGCTGTGCTAGGGGAAGTTTAGGCTCGAGGTGAGGAGAAAGTTCTTCACCGAGACAGTCATTCGCTACTGGGATGGGCTGCCCAGGGAGGTGGTGGAGTTGCCGTCCCTGGAGGTGTTCAAGGCACGTTTGGACGTGGCACTTGGTGCCATGGTCTAGTCTTGAGGTCTGTGGTGATGGGTTGGACTTGATGATCTTTGAGGTCTCTTCCAACCTTGCTTATACTGTGATACTGTGATCACGAGATTAATTGGCAATTTGCCTACTAGAAGTTCAAAAAGCATCCAAATAACTTAGAAGCATAACCTGAAGGCCTGAATGTTTCTCTAATTCATTTTGCTGATGAAATAGCCAAACCCCTTTTCTCTTTTGCAGATAAGATGATCACACCTTGAAGCCATGACAGCAAGAAATGTAGTCTGAAAGAATTGTAAGATATTTTTTTCTGCGGAGCCAGGGCCAGGAAGGCTTAAATCTGATGATTATTCAAAGCAATGAAGCTTTGATCTTTAAGCACATTACAATGATCCCAAATTACATTAAAAATGCCTGTATTTTGTGGCAGCACGACTACTTTTTCCCAAAAGAAAATTAAAACAAATAATGCATGTGGTAGCCACATCCAAAAGCAACATGGAAGATTTTTTTTTTAACTTGTGGAGCACTGCATTTTTGTCTTTATAATTTCAACATTATTACACATAGAGATCAGGTCCTCAGTTTAGTAACTTTAAGAGAACAGCCTTATAACTCCTCCTCTCCTCAAACAATTTAACATAGCACCTTCAGTACAGCTTTTGGAGGCAAACATGCAGAAGTGATGCACATCAACTGCCAGCTAAAAGAATACATTTATAATCGATGTTGGCATTACAATGCCTGAGCTGTCACACCAACAGAGGAAAAACTACAGATACAGGAGAAAAGAATTGTTCTAATCTTTTTTAAATAGCAAATTACACACCAAAACATACATAAACTACTTCATTAATGAGCAAAATCCTTGAAAAGTACCAGTTCTGAAACAGATGTGAGAGGAAAACACTGAAGCAAAACAAAGCAAAATGAAACACAAAACACCAAAACCGACCAAACAAAAAAAACCCAAAACAACAAACCACAAAACAGAACAACAATAACCTGTCGTTTTTGTCCAAGAACCTAGTTCCATGAGCTTACTGGATCAAAATACTTCGATAACTGACTGTTCTCCAACTACAAAAGTAACAGCACGCTCCAATCTCAAATCACTAAGTCTCCATTATAAAAATAGCTTATAATAGCAAGAATATGTGCACCTTATCTTACACTTCTAGACAGAAAGGTATTCTGGAAACAATGAACTTCATACAATTACTTCTGCTTTGCACCTAGAAGCTTATCTACACAACATTTAACAATTGATCTCCAATGCTCTCCTGTAAAGTGTAGTTGCTTGCTTTTATCACCATGCAACACTACCAAAGCTCAGAACACCTTACACAAAACTGAACCAAGTGCCAATCACGGACACAAAGAAAAAAATCTTCAAGAGAATGGTAATAGAGAAGGTATAACTATGAACTACCAAGTTGTTATTTTACATATATATATTAGAATTTCTTAGTATTTCAAATCAAGGCAGGTGGAGAAGAGGTAGGGATTTTATTGCCAACCAGATCAATTAATCAAATGTTTAATGCTATTCTGTTCTAACACGTGACAAAACACATCCTCTTGGAGCTTCATAATGAGTCATTCAAAGATGTATTTTAAAAAATACTGTGCACATTTGAAACAGTAAGATATTTCACAACTTTTAAAACTCAGCAGACCTAAAACCATCAGCTTTTTTTCCTTCACCAGCAATGATGCAGGCCTCTCTGCTTGCACACAATCACTCCAATGAAAGTACTGCAGAGCACTGACTACAATGAGGAAAGTAAAAACAAATCAAAATTATTTGGATTTTTCTGACTCTTGTAGAGACAAGACAGTCAACGCTGGTTAAAAAGCAATAGCAGATAAAAAATACCCAAATAAACCCCACTATATATGATTTTAACCACATATACAGAAGTGCTGAGTAAGAAAAGCCTGTTCTTATACCACCTGCCAGCAAGCTTGTTAAAAAGTCAAGCAAAGAGAAAACTGTTTATACATGGTAGAGAGAGGGAAATAAAATTGCTCAATTCCTGAAAACATTTACTTGAATCACCATACATCCAAGAAATCAAGAGAACTTGAAGGTATGTTATTTGGGATAAAATACTATATAAAAGTACTATATAATCACTTCTAAAAGTAAGAAACCAGACAAGCAGCTTTAAGGAACAGGCAGAGAGATAAAAGTCCTTGAGATTAAAAAAAAAAAAATATTATTTGATTTTGTATTAATTGAGAATTGTTGCTCAGCTATTGTCCACCTTGATACTCCTGATGGAATTAATTCTGCTAAATAAACTATTTTTGCAATATCTTATAAAACACAGGGCTTAGAATTGTATTTTTATTCCTTTATTTTTAAGAAGCAATCATACCATTCCTACAGGAAAGTGCTCTTCAATTCAGGCTATGAACTACAACATTAATTCTTATTCACATACGATCTTGGAAGACAATGGTAACAAAGTTTTCTCTGCAGTACTGCAGGGAATTTTAGGCTAAAGAAAGCTTGCAACTGCAAGATCAAAGAGACATGAATGGCCAATAAGGAAGAAACTGGTATCTCAGAAACACATTATTTACTGATTCTTTAATCCATTAATGTGAACATAAACTAACAAAAGCATTTTATTTTAATTGTATGGATAAAATGTGGAGTTCAGTTGTTACAGGTAGCTAATATAATGTTCTGTATTAAACTAAGCCTGAGCTCCTATTTCTTTTTTTCCCACTTGCAAAGGCAGGCAATAAAACATTCTGACAGAACTTTGTCCAAAAATGTCGACTGAAGAAAATCACAGTATTTTAAAGAAAGGGAGCAATTCTGTGGACATTTCATATATTCAAACATTTTTAGTTCTTGGAATGTTAAAATATTTTGGTCAAGTGTTCTGCTGAAATTGCATACATACAATTGCATAAATTGTATATAAATATACAATTTATAATAGAGATTTTCGACTTCACTCTCAAAGACTATTTTACCTTTAAGATGAAGCTGAACTTAAAATACTTCAACTTGTGAGGAATTCATTCCAACTAAAGCTAAAATTATATTGTGATATCCTAGAATCATTCTTGGAATGGAATTTCTGCTTCTGTACTTAATCTATTTACAGCAGTATTTTCAGTTTTAATTGTTCTGCTGTTCTGTGTTTGCAACACCTCATAACGGCACACTCAGAAAGCATTATTTTAAATACTTACTAAAATAATTTGAATACAAATAAACATACCGGTCATTCTTAGTTCAAGTTTCTTAAATATTGAATAATGTAAAGATGCAAAATCACAAATAATTCCTTAGGCTACTATCCTGCACATAACTGTATAATTTGTTTAACTTTACAGACAAGTTGTCTTCTCACACAGCAACGGGTGTTTTTATGATGTGGGATTTAAATACCTAAGTATTCTGTGTAGTCCTTTTTCCCCTTATTTTTCTGCCTTTTACATGAGGTAATTTATGTCTTTTCCTGTTATTTACATAGCAGATTACAGCACAAAACTGATTTACTAAATTGATTTATTCACAAGTTCAACAGAAAGAGGAAGCCATCAAGAGTAATCATAGCTCAGAAATAATGTTTCTTAGTTAACCTGTGCACCCTCTGCTGGCTGGTGCGTAGTTAGGAAGAAAACAAGAAGAAAACAAACTGTGTTGATTCTATCTACAAATACATATACCTAAGTCTCTAAATACATCTCTCAATCACTTAAATCGGTTTTTAATCCTGTTTTTACCAAAAAGACACGACCGTATTGGCTACGAATCAAAAGATTATTTGTCTAAACATAAACCACATTTCTCTACTATTAAAGATGCCGAGGTGAGAGACAGCAATACAAAGTTTACCACTGTATCACTTTTGAGAACCTCATTGATTTACGGCCCTGCAAGCCTCTGGACGTCCACGTGGCCCTTACTTAGGTCCAGCACGCCCTGACGGCTCTAAAATCATTGGCAAGGTTACAGATCCACCAGGCAGCATGCAGATCATACTGAGGACTCTTGGGAGAAACAACTGCTATCATCATGTTTGGTTTTTAGCTCACTTCATCCAAGTAACTGCGAAGCATCAGAAAAAAATCACAGAAATCTGTCTTTTGTTACAGTATCAGCGAACATTAAAGGTTCTACACGTAAAACATTACCCCATTTGTGCACCTGGCCTCTGGCAAGGAAGGGAAACCACTTCATCCACACATTTCAGCTGCTCTGATGACAAGTACCTGTTGATGATATTGATAACGTTTGGGATAGAGATCTAAAAATAGAAAAATGAAGTGTCTTATACTTCACGAAGTTGCTGTCGGCTCTGGAGTTTTAAGGTTTTGAACAAATCCTTTAAAATCACATACACACCTCCGCCAAGTCCGGGTACATTCCATCCCACACAGCAGTATCCAAGCCCACCCGTGGGCGATGCCGTAAGCGCGCTGCACGTCCGGCCGCCGCTGGCAGATGCCAGCCCGGGTGGGCGCTCACACCTGGGAGAACCCTGCTGGCCCTGCCGCGCCCCGTCCCGCCGCCCAGCTCCGGGGGCATTTCCTCTCCATAAAGAAAATCCCGAAAGGAAATACAAGTAGCCTCTTTAACTGAACTATCACTAAGAGAACTTTCTTGCTTTTATTTAAAAACAGAACGGGTAAAATGCTTCAGTTTACACGCCCCACATGCCAGAGACCCCTGCGTTTACTTCACTCCCTTCAGCGTAGGGTAAGGCACTGGAGCCCAGAGGCGGAGGTTCCGGCTTCGCGGGTACCAGTGCGTAGCCACTGTCGGCGGCTCTCACCAACCTCTGTGCAGCAACCGTCCTCCTGCCCCACGGTCCTCCGTGCAGCGTTTCACCCGCGGCAACACCGCAACACTCCCTGCTCCCGCCCGCTGGCACCCACGCGACCTCAAGCCCGGCCCGGCCCGGCCCGACCGCCGCAGCACAGCCCGTCCGCGCCGCGCGGCATGGTGGGAGATGTGGTCCTGGCGTGCCGCGAAACGCATCCCGCCAAAACTACAGTACCCAGCGAGCCGCGGGGGCAACGGAGGGTTGCCGTCGCTGGGCATTTGCCGTAATTCATCTCCGTAGTACCGGGGGAGTCGTAGTGCGCACCCAGTCCGGTGGATGCCTGCACTGCGAAGCGCGGTGTACTGGCCCCGCCCCACGACGGCGCGGCTGCGGCCCCTGTGGTCCCGTCGGAAGGTCACGGTTTGCGTCTTTGGAGTCAGTAAAGGACTGCTCCCGCCTCTTCCCGCTTCGCTTCACCTTTCGCCTGTCCGGACAGGGCTAGACCAGACATAAGCTGGGGAGATAGGCGAGCTTGCACCGAGGCCCAGGCATGTCCCCGCAGACAGCCGCCTCAACTACCTCCCGGGCCCCAAGGCATCACAACGTCTATGGGTTCCTTACCCGCAGGGCCCACGGCTTTTATGCCAGAGACGCTGGTGTCAGCCACAGGAAAAACTTGGGACTCCTGAGGAAGATAATATGTCAGGTAATGCTTTCTGGCGCTGGCCGAACCTCTGCGTGTGCTGCTTTTCAGCCGGGGTGACCCGAAACCCAGGTGTTTGAGAAGGCTGTGGTCACGCTGGCAACATTTTTGGCGACCAAAAAAAATGCAGTTCTACTGTAGAGACTTAGAAATCGTTACATTTATTTCATGACGCTCAGACCTTAGAAACGTATAGAGGACTATGCTATGGAAAGACTCTGAAGCATGTGTAAGTCTAAGAATTGTGTTAGAAATAGCCTGTTACAAGATTTTATTTATCCTAAGTTAATGCCAGTATTAAATCCACAGTGTTTTAGGGAGCATCACTTAAATTTGATTGGAGTTCTCACAATAAATGATCAGCAGAGGTCCTCAGTTAACATACCCCTAATGCGTCAGTGAAATCTGTGTTATAGGAAAAATAGGAAGTAAACCAATTACTGACTAAAGTGAACTTGATTTTTTTAATCACGACTATTAGCACTCATGCAGTAGTTGATAGAAACGGATTGGAAATGAATGTGTGGAGGAGGATTGAGAGTTGTGTTATATTAAAAATACATTCAGTGGAAGTCTTCTGAAGTGTTTTAGTGTAACACTTTGATTTTTTGGGGGAGGAAGACTGAAACCTTGATTAATGGTATAGAGGTCCTGATGTTTCCAATGCATGCAAGAAACTTTGAACAGTTCACCCCATTAACATTTAAGGCACTTTTTGCAAATAACAGTAAACACATTTTTCTGCCTTTCACACAAAACAACACCAGCAGAATGGAATCAGATGTCCAGTAAATTCAATTCATTGCTATAAAAGAGTTGTATATGTGTTAACGCTCTGGAGAATTTTCTCCTTGATTTTAAAAGTTGTCATTAAAATTTAGTTGCCAGTTTCTATTATGCAGGCAAGTTAATGACAAAACAGTCATTACTTATGGTGTTCATAATAGCTAATAAATCTTTGTAAGGCTTTTAAGTATTAAACAGCAAGGATTCAATTAAAGTAAGTTATTATGGTGCAGGAGCAAAATAAAATTTCCCCAAAGCAAGATTTGTTACAAGAACTGTCAGCATTACAACCATTGTCTGTTTTAGGAAAGTACTAAATTCAAGAATGTTTGGACTACTCATTCTGCATCTCCTATTGCATATGAAAGAGGAAGGATATACTTAGACAATTACCAGTGCTGTATTAACAGGTAATAAATTAACAAAGTTACCCTGGCTTACAGTTTTAAGATTAATTCTGGTTTAGATATGTCACTAATTTTACTCATCAATGTAGCTCCTGTGAAGTGAATGGAATTTATTTGTGAAGAAAAAATACCCAGGTGCATAAATATTTGTTAAATTACACTCAGATGCCACTGTGTCCTAACATGATACCTGCTTTGGTGAAAGGAAGTGCGATCTTAC
Source organism: Ramphastos sulfuratus (assembly GCA_013399055.1). NCBI lineage: Eukaryota > Metazoa > Chordata > Aves > Piciformes > Ramphastidae > Ramphastos > Ramphastos sulfuratus. The sequence goes on along the minus strand of WBNM01021508.1, from coordinate 57,271 downwards.
TGGTGTTATGTAATTTCATCTGTCAGAGCACTTTAATAGGAGTGAAAGTGCAAGTCACTGAGAGTTAATTAAGTGTACACTTAGGGCACAGATCTAAATCTACATAGCTGTGTTTTATTCCTGCATTGAATGCTTTCCAGTACAGGGTTAACCTATCTAACATCTTTCAGGTTTATTTTTGACTTAAACTCCTCCTTACGGGAAACGTTTTGCACAGTGTGAAGCTTTTATTCTAGCACTAGGGTTTGTTTTGTTTGTTTGTTTTCAAAATACCTGTATATAATACCACACCTTTATTATTCCGAAAGGCAACAGGGGAAGAGCTTGAGGAGAAGGTTCCAGAGTGGTCGTCAGTTTCTGAAATAAGTGTTCATTTTGATGTATAACACTGAAGTACAAATGTTACTATTAGTTTTGTAATTTAAAACCAACAGCACTACCCCAAAAAACCCCACCAAAAACCCAACCAAAACAAAAAAACCCACAACATCAAACCAAAATATAGCAAAGGTTAGCTTCTAAATACTGTTACATAAACTGATGTTTATTAGGCCTTATTTTGTGAGCAATCCCAGCTTGTATTTACAAAGTAAAAATAAGATGTTTAAATTTCTGACCTGCCATGAAACTGTGTGAAATAACATGTTGATAGAAAGTAGTTTGTAAAAATGACTAATGCTTGACTGTCATTTTTCTCCAGCATTGCACAAGAACCAAGAATACTTTATCAAAAGCCAAAGTGTTCTAAGTCAGAAAAAATAGAAGATGCTTTATTATTGGAATGCCCATTGGTAAGATTATTTATTACTACAGCACTGTTGTGCAAAAAAACTGAAGACTCACAAAGCAACTCTTCTCAAAAGCTGTTCTGCTCTCCTTCCTCCTTGTAAAGTTTTTCTTTTATCCACTCTCCACAGATCTTAGGAATATTAGTCACATCCTTGAGATGTCTAAAAATAAGGTGATGTGAATACCATTCTTATCAGTTACTGTTGAGTTACCACTCAATGTCTTATTCTGCAGTATTTTGTCTCTTCAAGACTGGTATCAATTAGATTGATATACAGTTACACTTCATTTTTGCAAAGCAAGTAAGTTTTAAATGCTGTCTTTCCTAGAAGAGGTAACTATCTTGCAAAAAGTGGCAAGAGTTTATGTAGTAGTCAGACAAGCACAGACAAGAGCTTAAGAGATTCTGATGTGATTGGTAGGCAGCTTTACAGCTTTAGTTTTGGAGGAATGTATGTTAACTTTTGTTTCCTTGTTACTGTGATGAAACCTTATGTATCTTCCTTGTATAAAGTTTTTTTCTGATAATCTTTTGTTATGTAGGGAGAAATGCTACCAAGTCCATCAGACTATAAATCTTCCCTCATAGTCTTGACAGTGCGGAACTGGCTTCTACGTCTTTCTGCTGATAGTGGAGAAGTACTGGAAAAAATATACCTTGCTGATTCTTATTGCAAATTCAGGTATTAAACTTTGACTAGGTTTTATCTAATTAGCAATCATTAGTACTATATTGGAGAAAGAATCATGTTTATTTTAGTATTATTCTATGTCTGACTTAAGGTTCGTTAGCCTAGCACATTACCAGGACTCCTCTTCCTGTATGCTGTTTTTGTGTGGAAGGATTTCAGCAGCTTAAGTATTTTGGTCTCAAATTTGGTGTTGAGTCCACAAAACCCACAAAAACTAGGCTGCTGTTGGTTTTTCTCTGACAATTTTACAGCCTTTAATATTGCGATAGCAGCCTACTAGGAGAGGACCTTGTGAACCAAACTTCATAAAACGTAAGAGAAGTATGTTCAAACTTTAAGCCAACATTCATAAGGTAGCCGTTTTGCTCCTTACAAGCAGAGCAGTTACTGCTTCTAGTAAACTGGTTTTTTTTTTCAGTCCTCACAAGATATTCTTTCCTTTAAGCCAAGAGATATGAAAGCAGTGATTTGTAAAGTGAAGGAGAAAAAATAAGATAATGAATGTTCCTGCTTTCTGAGTTTTTATCACACTCCACTATGAATCAAGCCATTCCTAGTTCTGTGGGGTTTGCATTATTGCAGACAGCAAACATCTCAGGCACCCCTCCCAAATCAGATACTGAAAAGTTTGCCTGAATGCAGATTTGTTTAGTTATAGTAGATTGTAATTTATGTGAAGTAATGTATTTATTATTAAATTATTTTGAAATTATCAAGATAGACCTTTCTTGTCACAAACAGGTATCTGAGCTGGGATACTCCTCAAGAGGTAATGGTTGTAAAGTCAGCTCAGAATAAGCTCCCTGCAGCAGCACGGCAGGTAAGTTTGTTAAAGCAGTGTCATTCTTAAACTCTTACAAAATTGATGAAAAACAAATTTACAGGGATAGAGATGGAGGTATTATGCTGTATTATTATGGTCAATTACTATGGCTTACTTTCAGTAAGTACCTCAGCTATAATAACTGTATTCAGTATTATTGTTCCTTCCCAGGCAGGTATCCAAGAGTCTGTGTTGTTCTATCTCGCTGTATTCCACGTTTTGCCTCTTTCTTTCATTGGAATGCTAGAAATAAACAAAAAGGTGAGTTAATTCCTCTGTCAGTCATGGTCTTTACAGTAGTTCCATGAGAGGCATAGTTTACACAGGATTGTCCCAGGATTTTGGAAGTCAAACTTTGAGCTTGTAAAAGCATAGTGCCGTGAAACTTTGGTTAGTAGTAGTGATCTTGTGTCTAATAGAAGTGCCGAGGAGAGGATTCTTATTTCAAATGACCAGAAGAGAAAATAAAAATGCATTCTGCTATTCAATTAGTCTTCACCATGTAGAAGGACTTTAGCTTTTATCTATAGCAGTAGTAAGAATTAGGTAATCCCAAAGTGTTTGTAGATTTCTTTTCACCTCTAAAAAAAGACAAATGTGCTTCTGACCCACCACTAGCAATAATTTTACAAATTCTATACACAGTTACAGATGTTTCAAACTTGTATTATCACTGATAATACATTTTGAACAGCAAAATGTAGATACATGTCTTGCTTTATCAGTCATGAGCAAACAACCTTTCTGAGGTGGGTTTGTGATCTGACAGTTAGGGTGTATATACTAAGAAGCCTCAAGCCAGATGGCAAGTTTTACTGTTCTGGTGAAAAAAACTGTATTTTAAGGCAAGAGAGCTCTGGATACAGCTTACAAACGGAACAGTACAAACCCGCAAACTCTGTGAGCTACAGAGTCGAGAGCTATTAGTGGGTTTTAGCTGGTGCTGGGTTGGATTGAGGCTGTAATTGAGGTTGAGCTGACAAGTGAAGGAGTGAGGTTAAACATTTTTCATTAAGGATCATTAAAGTTTAGGGCTACTGTGTATTGTTCTATTCAAAATCAGTATTTAGGACTGGAAAAAAATATTACTGGTATCAGAGGTATTCTCAGTCTAGATAGGAATGGCATGCCAGATTTGTCATGCTCATAGCAGGCAAAACACCTGAAAAAGTACTTCAGTTGGGCCTGTACTGAGTACTTGCCGGAGTAATTGTGACAGCTAGGAATAACATCAGGGCAGAATATGAGATTTGAGAATACACACAGCAGAGGAAGCAAACAGTGAATGCAATGCTAAGCCTAGTATAGATCAGTGGAATCACAGAATGCTTTAGGTTGGAAGGAATCTTTAAAGGTCATCTAGTCCAACCTGCGTCTGCAGTGAGCAAGAACATCTTTAACTAGATCAGTTGCTCAGATCCCCGTCCAACCTGACCAGGAATGTTTTCTGAGATGGGGCATCGTGTACCTTGTTGATTAAACTGTCCAATTGTTTCACTACCCTCATTGTAAAACAGTTCTGTCTTGTATTTTGTCTAAATTTCCCATCTTCAAGTTTTAAACCATTGCCCCTTGTCCTGTTGCAATTGGCCGTGCTAAAAAGGTTGTTCCCGTCTTTCTTACAGCCCTCCCTTTACTAAAAGGCTGCAATAAGGTCCCCCTGTAGCCTTGTTTTCTCCAGGCTGAACAGCCACAACTCCCTCAGCTCATACTCACAGGAGAGGTGCTCCAGACCTCAGATCGTTTTTTGTGACCTGCTCTGGACCCAAATCCAACAGGCTTCTGTCCTTCTTGTGCTGAGGCCTTCAGAAATGGAGACAGTACTCCAGATGGAGTCTCACCAGAGCAGAGCAGAGGAGCAGAATCACCTCTCTAGACCTGCTGGCTACACTTCATCTGGTGCAGCCCAGAATGTGATTTGCCTTCTAGGCTGCAAGGCTGTAAACACATTTCTAGCTCATGTCTGTTTTTCATCCACCCTACTTTAATTGCTTTTTCACACAGTGATTCAGATTGAAGAAATGAAAACTCTACATTTCCAACCATCTCTGTTTAAAAAAGTCTATAAACTCAACATGCTATTCATTAAATATTAAAAATTAGTTTGTTGAGTTTTTCTCAGTGGAGATGTGTTAAACTGTGGTACAAATGGCTACTGCATAATTTGGATTCAGAGCAAGTTCTGTATTCTGTGACAGCTGGATAATGCAATTTAAGTACAGCTGTACTCTGTCATAAAGCCATGATTAGACTAGTATCTTACTCTGGTGATGAAGAAAGAACAGAAGATCTGAAATCAGTACTTTTACATTGAGTTGTTAGCTTAGCTAACATTCCTTTAGGATGCTTGGTAATATAATCTATTCAAGTATGATAATAATTGGGTAACACAATACCCTGATAGACTGAGACTCAACTAGAGAATAAATACGCTTTTAGAATATGACTTGCCTAACTTCAGGTGTTCCTGAAGTGCAAAGTAGTACAGAAAACTTCAGGAACCAAATCACTGATCATAGGATTTGGTCAGAATTAAAAATCAAAGCATTGCAAAATTAAGGACACAATGTCAGTATTTCATGTTGCCTCTCAATTTCTTCTCTAAAGGAGTATTCTTCTTTTCCTTTTTTTCCAGATATTTGGTAATAGTGTGACAGATGTTGCTGTATCTAATGGAATCTTGATTGTAATGTATAGCATGGGTCTGGTTAGGCTCTATAACTTCCAGACCATCTTGGAACAGGTAATGAAAAACAGAATTTTTCACACATTCCATGTTGTTTTGGTGCAGCAAATCATAAATGTCAAATAGGTACACACGGAATGCATCAAAGGATAGAGTTCTTGCCTAAATCTGTTTACAGTTGGAAGATGCAAATAGGTTCATCAGTGGAAAATTCTATCCAAAGCAGTTAGAGGAAGCAAAACATAGGAAATAGAGGGTCAGAAAGGCACTTCAGTGCATTCAGGGAGGAGCTATGTAAATGTGTGCTCTACTTTACACACCTAATCTGTAGTTACCAGTGAGTGTTAAGGCAAAACACTGATGAGCACTGAAAACTGATCTGATACAGAACCATGTTTTTTTGAGTTTCTGTTCTTACAATCAAAAATCAGATGTTAATTCAAAAATAACACTTCAAGCACTGCCTATCAAGATAAAGGATGCAGTAGGAACAGAACAATAAAACTAAAATGCAAGTAAATAAGCATCAATAAAGCTATTTTTTCCCATGTTATTTTAGTTCATGGAACAGCCATTTGATTTAGGACATGAATTCAACTGGAATGGTCAAGCGGGAGTTGTAGGAAAGTATCCGTTTGGTCTTCCACGTAACATTAAAATAACAGGTATTTATGATCTTTATATTATCTTGGCTGGTTGCTTTTATGGATTAATTATGACTTATTTTACACCAAGAAAACCTTAAAAATTATTGTATTTGTATTGTATTGTAGCTATATTTTTTTCTGGGCTTACTTTGCAGTAAAAATGTACTTTGATTCACAAGAAATAATTACATAGGGTTTACCTAGAGAACTAGTACAGCAACTAAGCTATTTGAAAAACTTTATAAGCAATGCATGAAGTAGAACTCCCTTATTTCTGAGACAAAACTGCTCTTGGGAAAAAGGAAGGGCTAGGGCAGCTGTTAATAACAACTCAGAAACAGTATACAGCATGTAAGCAAAAGGGTGAGAGCGTATAATCTAACTGGCAGAGGGAATTCAAAGAGACCAAATACAATTTCTCCAGATTGCATTTTGATAATTCCAAGTTGTCAGACATGTGCCTGTTTCAATAAAATTAATTCCTGAGGAAGAAAAAAGATACCTATTAAAAATAATTCCTAGCCTCAAATCATTAACTTAAGAATGTTCTGCTTCATGTAATATCTTTATTTTTTCTGAAACCAAACACTAATTTCTGTTGACGCATTTGCTGCTAAGCATCTTAATGAGTGACCAAAGCCTGAGGCTTTCTTTGAATTTTTTTTTTCTTTTTAACTTTAAGAATACATTCTCACAAGTTCAAGCCTGAGGCATTGAAAAGAAAAAAAAGGAAGTAGGTTTCACCAATATCAAATAATGCATGCTTCGATTCCTTTTCTTTTGAGTGTTTTTGTATTAAACGAATTTTACCATCCACGTAAAAAATGCTTTTGATCTCTTTAAGTTTGCAAACAGTGTCAGATAGTAACAGGCAAACTAAACCAAGTTAACATAAATGAAGGAGATACCCAAAGATAAAATACAGACGTAGGTAGTGAATAGGGTCAGTTCTAATGCAATGTTTTATCAAAATGAAGCGATAGGCATCTATAACTGATATCTCAGGTTCTGCACAGGGAAATTTCTCCTCCTTTTCCTCACTGCATCAGTCTGCAAAACCACAACTTAATGGTAGGGGCGCTGTGGAAAACATGCTGTGTGAGCTTTAATAGGAAGCCTGTACCTGATAGCAGAATTGTTCTCATGTCTTATACATCATTGTAGTTCTGAGATTTAAAACAAGTGTACTGGAGAAAACATTTTTCATCTTGAATCATATTCAAGAATTTGTAGTTTGGAAGTTTGGAACTCATGTCAGACATTTGCCATGGCTGATCTTTGCAGATAGTTGCATTCCTGTGGGTTTTGAGCTGTTTTCTTTTAAGAAGCAGATGGCTGACTGACTGTTCAATGAGTGAGATTTTAACATCATTTAAACTTCTATTTACTGTAATCTAACTATGTCATTTTCCTGTTTATTTAGTCCTAGCTTTCCTACAGACATTGCCTGAAGGGATAGCAGTTAGTACAGTGCCAGCTTTATGGGGAACTGTGTAACAATCTCAACTTACAGGATACCATGTACTTACCACATAATTTACAGCTGTGAAGAGAAACTGGATGATACTTTGAGATCTGATTTTTTTTCTTTTTATTTGTATACATTTAGTAAAAATATTTATTAGTGCTGAAAAGCTAAGTAAGTGAACAGAAAAGATCAGCTAGACATTGAAAACCAACAGTGCTAGAGAAAAGACTTAGAAACAGGAGGTCTTAGGCAATCAGAGCAAGTGACAGGAAAGGGAGTTGATGCAGCAGGGTGACTATTGCTGGTCATGCAAATTTTTGCCAAATGAACATAAAAAGAAAGGCGTATTTCAGCAGCAGCCTGTATTACTTAGGATTTATGTATTTTTGAAAGGCATTTAACTATTAAGTCCATTTACCAGATTGGCTATGTATACTTTATGGAAAAAATTAATAGGCTAAAATTTTAACAAATTTTCTTGACTCATCCTCTGCTTATGCTTCCATCTTCAACATTCTCTACATTACAGCAAATGCCTTGGCTTTTATAATCTGCACTTCAAGTCTTGTGCAGAACCTCCCATTTCCTATGCTAGTCCGAAATGCAACTAGAAGACAGCTGCTTTCCAACTTTGGAAAGACTTCATTTCCATGGGCATTGAACTAATAGATTGCAGTCTAAATGGCTAAGTTGTTTTAAAGACAAATAAAGAAGAGAAGTACTATGTAATCATAATTTCTGATGCTATGTGACATCTTAGTCCCATTGGCTAGGATCTGGACCTGGATCAGGACAAGAATAACTCAAGATTTGGATGAGACTTTGGGACACAGAAGTCCAGCTGAGAACTCTTTTTCTAACAGTGCTTCAGCTTGAAGGGAAAACCACTACTTGTTGCCATTGATCACCAAAAAATGCTAAATTTTTATTGATTTTTATGGTCAGCTACGGATTACATTCATCATGGTCCACACTATTTTACTGTATTGCATCAAAGGAGAAGGAATATTTAGATTTGAGCATCTTTATGCACTTAATTCTGTTACTTGAAATTCCTCCTGTTATCTCATTTCCAGCTGTTTATCACTATTTTCCCCACTAGAGTAACGACCCTTTTGATGTGCTTTTTGGTCTATTTATGTGTACATCCTCTCTCATTCAGATCAGCTGGATTAACTTCAATTGTTTGCTGTGCCTTTGCTTATCTAGCTCATTTGAAGTAAGTTGAAAGTATCAGAAGAGCAGTTCAGCATGAAGATCTGAGAAGGCAGTAACCTTCCACGGGGAATTGCATATATGCGCCTGGCCACTAGGACAGGTAGCATAGCTGGTGCTAGAAAAAGATCACAGACAATATTTTTGCACCAGTTCTCAAAAGTTCTGAAGAATGAATAGCTTTATTGGAATCTAGGACTATAAGGATTGTTCTGCTACTAATGGTGTTAATGTTACCGGATATTTGCAGATACCCCACCTTTGCTATTTGAAGCATCTTCTCTGGAGAATGCATTTCAAATTGGAGGTTACCCTTGGCATTATATCATCACACCTAACAAGAAAAAACATAAAGGAATCTTCCATATTTGTTCACTGAAAGACAACGCTTTGGTAATATATTCAGATAGCAGCCTCTCTGAAATGCACGTTTAACACATTTGTCTTCATTACTTCTGAGTAGTGCTTGAGGTAACAATACTTCTGTTTTGCAGTGTGGTACTCTCACAGACATAACCCTACAGTGTTAAATCTGCTGTCAGTGGAGTCATGTAATGTGTGTTGTTCTGAATTAGAACTGCTTTTGATATATCCTCATTCCAATATAACTGGCACTCAGTGCTGTACAGTACTGTATTCCCACCGTAAAGGTTAAGGCTCAAGCAGAATCTCATTACCTAACTCCTGGCACTCAAAACAACATCTGAATGTACTTCTGATCAGTCAGCCTACCAAATGGCATGAATAAAGTAGCTTTTTAAGTTTGAAAAATCTGCAAAATAAGTTTCCTTTGTTTATAGCTTATCCCTGATTTGTACATTCTCTCTCCCTAGAAAGCATTTAATATTCAGTTTAATCCTTCTCTCCCTAGAAAGATTTTATTGCTCAGTTTAACCTAGTATTCCTAATTATTTCTGTTTATGTACTACTATTCATCATACAATCTTCTGTGTGAGCTCTTCAGCTCAGCTTTTAATTTGGATCTGGATTTGACCCAAAGACACTTCTGTAATACAGGCAGTTTGTAGGCCTGTTAGTTCAGGATTTTTCACTAAAAAACTTCTCGTCTCTAAATGTCCTCTTCTCTTTTATTAGCCTGATCAAATCAATGATCCCACTCCTATCTGATATTTTCAAAACAATCTTTACAACCATAGCTGAAGATGAATTTTGATTCAAAGGGACTTGTACTACTGTTTCTCACCTTGTTTTTTCTATATGGACTCACACATACGAAAATTTTAATGACCATGGTCTGCTAAAATTAATAACAAGAAGCCACGGATAAAATCCTAACATTTTGACCAGCTTGTAGCTGCAGTAAAGTGTTATCCCAGACTTACACACTCCACAAATACTTGCACAAAAGAAGCTAAGCCTGAGATTGGAAACTCAAGTCAGATTTCATGCTAATGCTTTTCTTGTGTCTTGACACACCTCGTTGTCTTTTACAAATTGCTGGAATTGCTGAAGTGTTTGCAGAGTGTAGGCTAAATTCTTGCTTTGCTTAGTTTCAGGAGAGGTAGAACCATATATAACTATGGTACAAGTTCATTGCTTTTCGCATATCAAAAGATAGGAAACTGTTCCGTAGACTATCTTGAGAATTGAAACTCTGTAGTGGTAGTATCTTAAGAATTGGAATTGTTTATTATTGTTGTTCCACTGCCATTCTTTCTGGTTATGATTATGACTAATACTTAAACACCTTCAAAGGTATGTAGAGTGGAGCTCTGTGTTTCCTCTTTAAATGAATATGTGAGACTTTCAAAATACTAATATTTCAAGCTTTTTCTTCCTTCTTCAGGCAAAAAATGGCATACAGGAGATGAAATGCTGTTCACTGGAACCTGACTGGATATATTTCCATCCAGATATGTCAGGCAGAATAATCCATGTGGGACCAAATTTGATAAAGTATGAGCCTTTTTTCCTCAAATTCTGTTGTCATTAGAGAAAAGTTACAGAGAAAAAGTTGCATGACTGCATAAATCCAGTACTTTGACAGTTTGCAGGACAAAACACTCCCCAAGCTTTAGAAACTGCAAAATCTATTAATTAGTCAGAATCAGAAGTTCTGGTGCAAATATCTTCAGATTTCTATGTGATTAATGTGATCACTGTCAGGCAACACTAGATTTTGATACAAGAAGTGTTAACAGGACCACTGTGCTAAATTTTCAGTCATAACCATAAATTACAAAAATAATTTATTTCGAGTTATTTCTGATGTTTTAATATACCTGATCTTAATTTATTTCCATTTGAGTTATTTCTGATGTTTTAATATACCTGATCTTTTAAAATTATAAATATAGAAGCATTGTAGTAGGTGGATTTGAATACATGATTGACTTAGTAATTTCTGTTTCTTTTGTAGAGTGTTGAAGCTTAAGGAAGTCAAAAATAATACAGAACAAATGGAGGTTGCAGAAGATTTTACAATAGTGGCCAACAGAGAAAACTGTGTGAGTTTAGTGTGAGATCACAGTGTGTGATTGTAGGCAATTCACAGGCATTTTGTGTATATGAGCAATCACTGTTTTATGGGCTTAATTCAAAGTTTATATAAGGACGTTCCATGTTTTCATTGGACTATGAGCTGTATGAAAAAAATGTTGGAAACAGTTATGCTTTTCAGATAGCTTTCTGAAACCTCCAGTCTTCTCTTTAGATTTCAGCATTCTTTATGATGTGCAGTGTAACTTATGTATCACTGATACAAAGCAATACTTATAAGATGGTGATAGATTTCCTTTGAAAGAAGGTGCCTCCAAGTGATAATTGTGTGCATCTCTGGTGTTAAGATAAGTTGATCATACAAATGCTAAAAAGATTGCAAGTCTCTCATAACTTAAAGGTGAGTGTTTGTAAGACAATACATTGCTTCCGAAAGTCTGTTTGTTTTCCTGGCTGTGCACATCTGTCACTCCCTTGTGACAGATCTGGCATTCCTCTAACCAGAATAAAATCAGTGCACTAAAATAACAGAATAATAATGCAGAACCCTGAGTTCTTCTCATGTATTTGCTTGGAGAGCTGAACTGGAACTGGACAAACTGGAACTGGACAGAACAAAACTGAATCATCAGCAGGTCAGAAGAGTGCAGAAATGAATGAAGTGGTGAGGGGATGATCTAAACCTCATGACAGAAGTGTGCTGTTAAATCACCTTGGTTGTTTCACAACAACGATTTTCTATCTTTTGTGATAGAAAATCCCACAGATAACTTAAATGCCAAAAAAATTAAAAGACCACATTCATGAAGAAAGGTTTTTGGCAGGACCTGGAATTGCAGTTTTTTGAAGTTATGTCTTACATAAAAGCAAATTTTTATAATTTAAGAATATAGTAAAGTCCCCGAAATCACCAATATTAATTTTGAAGCTTCTGCAACAGAAAAGTTTGTGTATCAACAATCTACGTTCACTCAGGAATAAATTTTTCATTGAATTTAGAAGGGATGAGCTTTGCCATCTAATGGCTTGACATACAGTTTCTTTTTTTAACGGTTTTCTTAGGTGACTTTTGCTGTGGTTAGAGCAAATAAATGGGAGTTCTGTCTGTGCCATGCCTTTTCCTTTTGACTTGATCATTAAGACACTAATAGCCCAGTTTTGAATGTTCTGCTTGAGGGTATGAAGACTCTACAGAGGGACATAGGCTGAACTAATGAGCTGAGGTCAGTCGTAAGAAGTTCAGCAAAGCCAAGTGCCATATCCTGCACCTGGGTCACAACGATCCTATGCAGACCTGGGGCAGAGTGGCTAGAAGGATGCCTAGCAGAAAAGGACCTGGTTGCTGGTTAACAACTGGCTGAGTGTAACCCAGCAGTGTGCCCCGATAGCTAAGGTAGTCAACAGGATCCTGGCTTGTAAAAGAAATAGTGCAACCAGCAGGACTAGGGCAGTCACCATCCCCTGAGGGATGTAAAAGATTTGTAGATGTGGTGCTGAGGGACATGGTTTAGTGGGTTGGACTTGATGGGAAGGTCTCTTAACAGAAGCAATTCTACAATTCTGTGGTAAATTCAGTGAAACTAGCTGCAGTGGTTTTAAGATGCATCTTCTGGAAGTGTGTAAGAAACAAATTAGTGGTGACTTGGCTGTCTTAATTCTCATTCCAGTGTTTTGGCTGCAGTCACTTCTGTTCTAAAAATTACGGTGGCAGAGAACCTTTGCCACTCCTACAAGACTGAATATGAATAAACATCAATATCTCATCTAAAGACCCTGAGTTTATGAACCCTCGTAAAGAGATAGCAGCACTAAGACCATGTGTAGCTAATGAGTAAAATAAGGTCAGAGGTACTAAAGCAAAGTCAGAAAGCAAAAGACATCTCATAGATATTATCAGATAGATAGGAGGAAACTAAAATGCTCCAAAGTCTACAGTAACTTCCTTTTTCTCCAAAGGTGGACAACACTGTTACTGTAACAGCTTCTGGTCGTGTGGTGAAAAAGCGTTTTAACTTGCTGGATGATGACCCAGAACAAGAGGTAACATGTAGTTGAGGAAGAGCAGTTCCTGGATTAAGATGTTTAGATAGCCAGAAGTCATTCTTTTTTCAGGTGGTGGCAGTAGCAGTTTGCTGTGTTAATCTTTGAGCTATTTATTCCTCTTCTGTGGCTGTCTTTGTCTTTCAGTTAATTTCTTCTCACTGTCTTTTCTCCTTGCTTGATGTATTTGCTTTGGGTAGTCTCTTAAGAACTGATCTTCAGTCCCATGATACTTCATTGGCACAGAAATGAGATGTTAATGTGGCAAGCCATTACTGTTCTCTCCATTGACATGTCCTTTATTTCATAAAATGCTTTATAGGTATCAAAAAAACATACTTCTTTCTTAATCTGCTTTAGTTTCCTCTAGTCTTTAATATCTTTATTTTTGTCTCCCAATTACTTTGATTAGATTGCAGGATAAGGTATTTAAAACTTTAAGTAACTGCTTCTTGAGAGTGAAAACACCCCATTATTTTGTATCTTCAAAAGTTTATGAAGATTATTTTTTAGCTCTCTGTCTAGTATTGGAGATGTGATTTGCTTGCCTAAGCACAGCAGTTAAAATTCATCAGTTTCTGGCAGTCATTTCTATTCTGTTTTCTAAGGAAATATGTTTTACTATGGTAAAAATACAGGACAGACCCTTAACATCTGCAGTTCATTGTTATCCACTGTAAAAACAACAACAAAAAAAAGCTTGCCTTTTTTTTTTTCCTTCCTCTGCTGCTATGCTTGAGTTGTGATTCCAATAGATATTTTAGATATTTTTCCATCATGGAAGAAAAAGACTGGCTTGAACTTAAAAGAGTATGTTATCAGGCTCACGCCAGTGAGACAGGGGCAAGTCAGACAGCTCACAATCTTCACTGTCACATATTCTGTGGAGGGAGGGAGAGATCTGAACAGAGCATCAGGTGTTTGTGCAAATGGAACTGCCGTAACATACCCATCCCCTCAAAACCAGTAATTTCAAAAACAGTTCAAAACCAGTTTGAAGCTGTACTGTCTTTATCACGTTTTCTTGAAGAGAGAGTATGGAGTTTAAATGTTTCTTCTGCCACTTTTGAAGTACTTAATTTTCTATGTGATATTCCTAAAATACATGTATTGCACATTAGGATTGTTCAGCGTATTACTTTCTTCTGTCTTAAAGAACTTTGCTGAAGTACATTGGACAACTTGTGTTGAAAAATAGGCTTGTTGGTTATCAGGCTGAAAAGACTTAGAACTACAGTTTTTAATATTTTGCTTTTACCTGAAAGAAAAGGAGCTATGCAGTTTAGGTAGAAGGGAATGTGAATTTGTTTGATATGTAAACCTGTTTTGTTTTTCATAAGACATTCAAAATTGTGGATTATGAAGATGAATTGGATTTCTTATCCACTGTGGCAGTTACTCAAATAGGAGCTGATGGAAGAGCTCACCTTGACATTCATTGTAATGAACATGGACTTCTACTTAAGAGTATTCCATTACTGGAGTCCTGGGATGTGGTGAGAACTTCTGTCTCTTGTTTACACTAACACTTCCCCATACCCATTTACCTACTGTAACTCAAAAATTTGAAGTATTTCATCAGACAATAGTTCATTTGCCTGAAAATCTGCATGATTTGAAATTTAGATTATTTTTTGTGGTTGGTTGATTTATTTGGGATTTTGGCTGGGGGAGGGGTTGTCCTTAGGTATTTTGAAAATACTTATGAACTCGATAATCTCTGACTAGTCACATCAGCTTAACTTTACAGCTTGTAAATAGCCTCACTAGCTTAACTTGAACAACCCATGCATAGAATTAGCATGAACCTCACTGTGTATATTTGGAGAGATGGAATGGGCTGTTCTTATGGTTCAAGTTTAGGTGGACATCGAACTTAGGTGATCTGAAACATTCAGCACCCTTTGGCACCTCTTCTAGAATTGACTGCATAGGCAACATAGGATCTTCAATTAGATGTTCTTAATTGCACTTAGATTTCTAAAACAGGCATGTGGGAAACCTCTCAAGTTTTAAAATTCTGTCCTTTACACAGCCTGTGTGTATCTACACAAGATTTCTGTCTGATCATGGAGGTCAACAGTATTAAATGTTTTCTTCCCCTAAGGAAAATGGTATGGGTATTAGCAAGTTGTGGAAAGGGAGACTGCAATCAGATTTTTTTTTTTTCTTCTCATTTCAGACTTACAGTCATGAAGTTTACTTTGACAAAGACCTTGTATTACATATAGAACAGAAGCCTAACAGGAGGTTCAGTTGTTATGTTTACCAAATGGTCTGTGATACTGCAAAAGATGATGAATGTTCAAAACATGAAAAAAATGAAAGAGTGTTTTGTAAAAAAGGAGGGAGAATTTTTGAATATACTTAAGACATAACAACTGCAGAGACTTCAATTTGGGTGTTATTTAGGGACTTCATGCATATGAATTAGTCAACTACTGTTTTTAAAGCAGGATTTAATATTAATATTTTCTACTACTATATGAAGTTTTATTTCTTTTTTACTCTGTAACATGGTACACTTGTCTGTAGTCCATAATAGCCTTTCATGTATTCACCAGTTTATCATTGATGCTAGATGCAGCATTTAATGCTTCTCTTCAGCAACCTGATTTAAATACTGGACATCAAGGAGAAGATGTGGACTTAATCATTTGCCGTATGCTCCAGTCTGTCTTATGTAGTTTTACCTATGCAACTTTAATACAGACTGTTATTAAACAAAATATTTAAAACTGTATAGAATAATTTGTATGTATACTATGAAAATGGCACCACTTGAACAAAATCCTTCTGTTGGTTTTGTGTGAGAAATAAAAATCACTGATGTTTTCTTGTTGTGTTTGTTTGGGTTTACAGTATTAAAAAATTACATGTTTTTACTGCCTTTATATATATGAAACCAAGCACTTATCTGTTGTTTTCTGTACCAAGGGTCAGGATTTGTCCAGTTTGAGCCAAAGCTACTACATGTGCAGCCAAATCACTGTTTAGTGATCTGCCTGATGCATGGTTGTTCATGTGGTATATTCAGATCGTGCAGGATTCAAGCTTTCATTTTAAATTAAAAAACACCCACGACAAAACACAGGCTGTAGGCTTCATAATGATAGTGTTTCCATGTGTAAGCCAAGGGTGGGATCAGGAGAGTAGCTTTTGGAGGGATGACCAACATCAGATTTCTTACTGCCACCGCTGTCATGAGTATTTTCGCTGCAAGCTCTACTAAGGAGGCATAGCTCATTCTAGGTGATGGAACAGTGATGAGCTGTAAGACTATAAAAATTGTCTATTGTGAGTTTTTGGTAGAAATGCAATGCAAAAGAAAAGTGAAATGCAACTGTGGAAAAAGAAAATGCAACAAAGAGCTCTAAGAAGGTAATGAAACAACAGTAGAAATTAAGAGCAAGAGCAACACTACGTCCACTCTCATTTCTCTGTAAGTTTTCACTTCATATCCAGGAAAGGACAGCAGTCCATTATCTGCTATAATGTAAGTAATTATTAAGTAAGATACGAGGATGAAAACCAATATTAGTCTATGCTCTTAGGCAGAAGATCCAGCTCTTTAGAAGATACTCATATTTTATGCTCATTTCTGTTTGCATTGTTAAAACAGTTCCCAACCCTAATTATGAACAGGCTGGGATCTACCAAAGAAGCAGAGTCACTAAGTGGTTCTGGGTTGTACTTTTCCAGCTGTGAACAGTGATGTAGCCTTCTGTACTTATGCAGAGCCATAGAAAATTCCAAAAATAAGCTGCTGTTTGAAGAGGAGGAAAGTCTGACCACAAACTAGTCATTTTTTACATTTTTAAAAATAACCCTGTATCTGAATCAAACATGCTTGGTGGCAGCCCACCCGAACCAACAGCTTTGATTTCAAGTTTAATTTTGAAACAAAACCCACCCACCAGAAAAACACAATACTTTACTTTTCCAGGAGATTTTATATGTAAATGTTCCATGGTAACTGTTGCTGGCAGGGCTGTACTACTGTGCATTATCGAATTGATATGAAATTTGAATAAATGCATTAGAGATGCTCTGTTGACCTACAGTTTAATGTCCTTGTGATGATTCTAGAGCACTTCCTTTCCTAATGCAAATTAGATACTCAGAAATCTCTTACACAATCTGAATAATTCCATAAACTGAAGAATAACAGTATTTGTGGAGAAATTCTGAGGATATTCATATGGTTTCCATTAAGAGGAAAAAATACTCTTGTGCGCATGCCCAGCAAAATTATCACTGAAGCACTGAAGTGTGACATGAGCACAAGAAAAACAAAATTGCTTTGAAAAATACAGAAGTAACTTCTTCAAATGTAGTTCATTTCACATTTGTAAATTCAGAAATTAAGATGAATAAAATACAGAAGACAAAGATATTCTCTACTTTCCATAGAGAGTAGGTAGCTGCTTTATGATCAGGAAATCCATTTACGAATAGTTTTATGTTTTACAAAAATCAGACCAAGGAGCTGGTACTGTGAAATTCTGAGTTCCTTCCTGTGTATTTGAGGAGGTACTTACTGCTCACACCATAGCTTCCAGAGTCTGCAGATAAAGCCTCAAGTAATTAAATGCAGTATCAATTAATCGGACCAAATCCATACTTTAAAAAATTAGGGCTGAAAAGCTCAGTCTTCCATTATTTTCACTAGCACTAGATGCCCAAGGAAAAATATATGTATATACCTATATATATATATATATATATATATATATATGAACTGTTAAGTAAAGATCCTCAGATTTGCATTTCAAACATAGGCTAGATGGGATTTTACCCACTTTTGCCAACATCCCCAGTTAGATAACTTCACCTAAACTTTCTGCATTTTCAGTGTGGAGAAATGTTTCTTTAGTCTTTTTTTTATTTTTCCTGGCTATGTCCCATTACGTAAACAGGACAGGTTTTTTTTCATTTTATTCTCATTTGTCATTTATTTTTCCCTTGTTATTGAGAAGAATACCATTTATATTACTTAACAGTAACTGAAGACTGCCAAAAATTTAACAGCAAGAAACATTTTTTCCTTAGGGAACTGTGACAGCTATCCCATGTGATGCAACAGCTAATGAGCAAATAAATTTTCTTCCCAGTTATGACAGATTGGTATCAGGAACACCTGTTAGAAAGGACACCCATGCAGGGTGGCGTGTAGACTGGGTGTTTTCTTAACAGTTGTGAGGAACTGCTCCTAGATGCTTCAAGCGAAGTCTCTGGGCACTCTGCCTGCAAAAGGAAAAATTTTTGTCTAGTGAGTAGAAAGGTCATGGATGAGTGAATTCATGTTGGGTTTCACGTAAGGTTGTTTGATACAAACTTTCTGCTGTTGCCAGAATATACAAAACCTAAAGGACAGGAGCACGAAAAGAGGAAGTAGTCAAAATGTGGTTTCTAACGCTGAACCACAAAAGAATTTATAGAACATAACTGAGTTCTTTCACAACTGCCATTTATTGCCACAGTCACCAGAACAAACCCTTTAAAGAGCTTTTTTTTTTTTTCTGGAAGGCATGTGAATTGATCTGATATGTAGGTAGCAGGTCCTCACTAATAATAATTGGATGGCATCTCTGAACTTTTTATTTATCTCCATTAAATGGAGGAATTTAATTAGTCCCTGATAGAGGATTCAGATACTTACTAAAAAAATGTTACTTCTGAAAAATGAATGAATAGTACAGTAATTGTCAACTAGTCCTATTCGTACTTGACAGAAGTTTCTGTGTATGAACATGAGATCCAGGTGTCTCTGCTGATATGCAGATAGAATGAGTTATGAGTAATAGTTATGAGTACTAAAGGAAGGAAACAAGTATTCCAGTATTTAAAATTAATGTCAGCTAGTTAATGGAAAATCTTTGTTTTGCAGCTGTTTCACAATCTTAGATTTTCAGAGAAGACCACTTGAAGCTTTCTGGTTGCTAGACTTGGCATTTACGCAACTATAGTATTGTTTCTGCTTCACTGAAGTTGCAAAACTATGACCAAGATAACCTCCAGGAGCTCAAAAGGAATATTCTGTCAACACATTCTAATATGTATAGATTAAATAAACGTCAAGTAGTCAAAGTGCTTGCTTTGGATAATAAAAGATTAAAGGGTTAGGGATTTTTAAAATAAATTTTTTAAAAAGGTATCCTAGCAGAGTGAAGAGTTAGAATGGTGCAATTGTAAAGAACTGCTTTGGTTGATAGAGTTTAACAACTTATTTAGGAAACTGAGAATACGAATCCCTTACTCCTGCTCAAGTGAGGAAGAAATAGCGTGTTTTTATGAATATTATATTTTTAGGGAAGAGTTAAGTCCACATTCTTCTCAGGAAGAGATAAAGTAGTCACAGAAGGGGAAGATAAAATTCACTGGAACTACTCCTCAGAGTGATCAAGAGCTCTGACTTTATCTAGAGATGATGGCAGGGAAACAATGCACTCCAACATGATCCATAGGATTTCAGCCTAATCAGCCTGTCTCCAGTAACAGCTGCTTATCAGCAGCCAGATGGGAAACTACTCTGCAATATGTTTACTTGGATGCTCCACATTCAGACTCATACACTTTTACTATCTTCTGAACATGCAATTAGCCTCAACTTTGGTTATGTACATGTGCTGCCTCTAACATGCAGCTTGCAGCATGGTTGCAGCACATTTCCATGCTCTAGGGCAGAGATTTAGGAAACTCTCCACTGCCGACACCACTCTCTTCCTATTTTAACCCTTTATAATGCCACTGCCCCTTTTTTCTATTGCCTGGAACCTGGCTTGATTTTATAACTATCCTACAAACCTTTGTTTTGTGGACCAAAGCAGCATACCTCCAGCATTTCAACTTAAAAAAAAGAAAAAAACAAAAAACTTCCCCCCCCCCACTTCACTGTGACACCTCAATGATCAGCTCTCTGGTTGGAGAAGCAAAAATGGGCCCCCAGAAGTGCTACCTCTTATCTTGGGTAAATGTAGGAGAAATTTCTCAGCCGGTGCCTAAGGACCAAAAAAGATAGGAAGGACTGGCTTCTCTTGATAAGGCTTGCGCTGGGCATGAAGAGAGCGCATATCCTGTCTTTCTTTTGTCATTGAGTACATAGTCACTGACAAGGCTGCTGAGCAATGAGAGAAGAAAGCACAAACCAAATAAAAAGTGCAAGCAATACAACGTTATAATCCCCCTTTGGCAGTTCTGACTTCTGCACCACACTTGGCATGATTTTCAAAATTGTTTTATGAAAGACTTTTTTACAAAAATATTTTTCAACTCATGGAAGCAAAATGTCTATGGATTGAAGCACAATAAAGAGTTTCATTGCACAGGTAATAAGGACTGGCCTATAACTAGTATAGAAATTTGGACAAAAGCTGCACTATCTACCTTACTCTGTCTCAGTGAAAGTTCTCTCCAGGGTGGAGAGTGAGCAAAGATTATTTCTAGGAAACAAGGTCCCATTCAATAGTTGCAATTTTTGTGAAGATAAATTAGCGATGCCCCGAATAGCAAATTTCACATGGTTCTGCTTCTCAGAGATGGAAATCAGTGCCAAAAAGAGTAAAATCATCATGATTTGTTAGTGCCATTCAAACAAGAATTATTTAAACTCATTTGTCAGTATTACTCCTGGTAAAGATAAAGATAAGGTATTTCTAAAGCTTCCACAAGAATTAGTTAAATTAGCTGTCAGAACAAACCTGGCTGGATTATCTCAGCAGTTTTCTTTGTCTACAAGACAAACAGCCATCAGGCTTCTGAAAAACTCAAATACTTTGAAGGACACTGTAACTTACTTGGTTGGAATATCCTGTTCTGACACTTGGATCTTCAGTGACCTGTCCAGCATACTAAATCAGAGATAAAGTTGCAGCTGGTAAAACCTTATTCTAACTACAGCTCTGACTGAGCCCTGGAAAATACACCAGACTGAACTAGACTAGCCTGGACTAAACTAGACTACATTAGACTAAACTACGTTAGACTATTTCAGTTGGAAGGGACCTACAATGGTAATATAGTCCAATTGCCTGACCAATTCAGGGCTGACCAAAAGAGAAGCCCAAAGGCCTCTTAAACACTGACAGGCCCAAATGGGGCACCAACCACATCTCTAGGAATGTTCCAGTGTTTGACCACCCTCTCAGTAAAGAAATGCTTCCTATATTTTAAAAGTTATATCAAAAGTACAAAATAATGGCCCATGGAGACATGAAGTGATGCTTAGACAAACATTCAAGTATATCTGTGTCTAGGCTGCTGCTGTCAAAATGTATGAATGATATAGCAACAATGACAGAAGCTGACCAGTAGCCATGTAATGCAGCCACAATAGAGGCAGGAGACCATTGCTGCCTTTTCAGAATAACCTGTAAGTCTCTGTTTCTTTTGTAGGTCTTAGTCTGCTTTGCAGGTTCTTCCAGGTCTGAAGTCACAGTCATCCTAATCCTATTTCTGATAATACAGCAACCCAAAGAAAGAGTTGCACATTAGGTGATGTCCTGACAGAACTAAGAGGGAGCACCATACTGACACAGTTGGTGCTGTCCTGGAAAAATGTCATCGTGCTTTAGGAGATGGAGGCTCTGTGAAAGAACGGCGATGTCATACTGCTGCGGCACCTAGCCACAGCAGTGGTTAATGAAAGCAGATGTTCCTTAACCCAACAGACTTGAAAGCCCTGTACAGGCTAGTTTCATTTTTATGCCAGTGGGAGTTTATGTTCCAGACAGATCATCAAATGAATAATTCACACCTCAACAGTCAGCTATGTGGTGTCCGTCTTAAAGCCCTCTCGAAGTCCCCGTAGCAGTCTCCGGCAGTCTGCTCCAAGTCCCCAAGTCTCTCAGTCTCCAAGTCTCTAAGTCTCTCCAAGTCTCCAGATAATGTGTCCCATTGCCATATATATATGCTGGGGCGATTTGCTCTCCCCCGTTCAAGCCTGCGGGGGTGGAGTAAGGTACTTGACACCTTCTCCTTTCACATTCCAAACCCCCGGAACCAGAGGTGGGGTGGGGAGCAGAACAGTTTCACACCCCATTCAAACCTTCGGTGGGGCAGGGACTTGGGTGTGCCCCGCCACACAGAATCCATTAAATATACATAGAATCGTACAGATAAGCCTTTAAAATAGTGAAATACCATATCAATGACTATCCAGATGACATATGTTATGAACCTATATATCCAGCTCCAAAACAGCCATCCAAAAGCTTGAATTACTAAAACTCTTAAAACATAAATTTTTTACTTCCAAATCTTTTCTAAAATAATTATTTTGTATCTAACCCCATGTTGAAGTGCCAGTTAATTGTATTGGTTTGAGTTTAAGCTTCCCAAGGGACTCAAAATACAGCTAACAGAAACCAATGCAATAATAATAGGATGCCTTCCCCTCTCCCCCTCTTTTGGAAAGAAAGGTATTAGATCTAGGGAGAAAAGGGGCAAAATAACCAAGGAACAGTCTTGCTTCGATTTGGAAGTTAAAAGAAAAACTTTAACAATAAATAAAAGGTATTTAAGGTAGGGGAGTTACAAAGAGGTATAGGGAAAGGAGCGAAGTAGATTTAAAAAAAAAAAAAAAATATATATATAACCAGATTGATGACAATGGATGGAGGTAGATTCAGGAAGGGATGTCCACCATGTGGTAGAAAATGGCCACGTGGCAAGAGTGGTCAAGTTCAGACGACTGCCCCCCTCCCCTCAGGAGGGTTAACCCTTTACATGTGCTTTCTGAAATATCTTCTGCATTACAGACATTTCATAGTGTATATCTAACTTTGTCTAACAATTTATTTTGCACTTTGTTCATGTTAGGTTTATTTAACTCTGTAAGATTTCATGTTTCTTCAATTCTATTTTTAAAACAATTTGTTCATGGTTAACTGACAAAACTGGGCTTCATTTTTAATTTCAATAAAATTCTACATTTGCTCTTCTTATTGGTAACTTTAACAGCGTACAGCAATTTGAGCTATAGGAACTCATGAAGGTCTTCTGAGAAGTATAGTTTTAGGCATAACTAAAATCCACTCAGGTAGAAGGTTCCTATATGGGATTATCAGGGTGATTGGATGTAATAAAAGCTCGCTGAAATCAGTGGGAACTGGAAGTATTTTGTAATTGGAAGATTTAGGTACATAGAAGACACCTTAAAATAAATTCTTATTTTATGTTTGTTTGCTTTACAGTGGCAAAGACATTTTATTAGACCAGCTCATGCAACTGGAAAGAATACCCACATCTGGAAGCCTATGAATCATTTTTTTTCAGAATTACATGTAATAATTTAGTGATTACCTTCATGGAACTGACAAGCATTATGAAACTGACACTTCGTGATCTGTAACATTTCAAACTAAATCTGAAGGTTTTACAATACTCTTTAACTAAACACTAAATGTTTGAAAATACGAGAGACAATGAGCAAAGGATTCCAGAGAGATAAAGATATCTTTAACAAGTAAAAATACCCTCAAAATTGATCAAGTGTAAACACTTTGCTGTTAAAGCCACATATTTATTGTGCATAAGGAGGCAGATGTATGGTTCTATTCTATGCTGTTTTTCAAGTAAAGAATAGAAAGATTCACTTATTTTAATCAATCCACACAAAACTTTCACTTCTAGATGCTGTGACTTGTGAAACAATGCTATCAGTGTTCTTGTTACCATTGTGACTAGAATGAGCAACCACCTAACTCCTGACAGGTCACATCGAACCTATGCAAATTAAGTTAAAGTCAGACATCATTATACAAAAGATGCTCGAGTTTTTCTTAAAAATGCCAGAGCCCAGAATCTATTTTTAGGAGATTAAATAATGAAGAAACATATTTACATTTCATTCCAGTCTGTCTTGGTCTTCATGTCTCTATGTAGGTGTTTCCAACGCTTTAGCAAGCATTCGATTTAAATTGGCAGATATTCTACTGAAACTATTTCAAGTTCCATAAAACTATTTCCTTTAATTTATTTAAGCATCATTTAAGCATGAGCTCAAAGACTAGTCAGAGTCCATAGTATTTTTCTTTCTCCATCAGTTAACAAATTTCTAGTTCATAGGTATTTTGACATTATGTATATATAGTGACAGTAAAATGATCAAATACCAGTAGTGTTGAATATATGCTTGGGCATCCTGCTACATTTGACAGGCTTCAGAGACAGCTGAACATTATACAGCAAAGAAAAAAGCAACTGACTTGACAAAACTGGTCTAATCTATCAGGTTATATTTTTGGCTAGTGTTGCTCGATGTCTCTTTTGCAATTCCGTTTTACTTTCTTCTGTTCTCCTCTGCAACTTCCCTGCAATGGGCCTTTCCATACTTGGGGGAGTTGTCTTAAGGCTTGCACACTCCCTTTCTTTGCTAGTGGACATTTATTCGAGGCTACTCAACAGAGTAATGTCAAAAGACTCCTGCACAGTTAGGCCACGGTCCATATATGAAACTGATTAGTATCTGTTCTACATTTACAGCACTTCGTGAATCAAATGGGAAGGGCATGATTATGACAGAAGTCTGCCTAAACACAGTCCATGAGTGTCTTTAAGCATGCTCGTGCTCTGCATTTTGTCTGTGTAGTCTGCCTCTCCATCTCAGCCGCGTTCCTGCTTTATCAGATCTTGTTTATGGTCCTTATAGCTTATCTTTACGGCAGGTCTGTAAATTCCTAGCGCCCATCCCTGTTCTCACTCGCCTTATCCGCCGAGTTCCACTAAAACCATATGCACTAAACGTGCAATCGCCCATTCCCTTGCCGCGGTGCCGGGGGCGCGGACAGAGCTGTAGGGCCGCCGCCCGGCAGTGGCCGTCCTGACACCGAACCGGCTTCTCTCCGGCACAGTTCTGAATGAGTGACCAAGAAACTCTCGGCAAGCTCCTAAAAACTGCTTGAGAAAAAGCAAAGCAAACCCCTCCCCCTCAGAAAGCGGTGCCGAGCCCGCCAGCAATCGCTGGTCCCCAGCCGGGCAGGGCAACCCGGTGCGCAATTCCTCCCTCCTCCCGCCCCGGTGGGTGCGGGGCGGCACCGCCCTCCACTCCGACAGCCCGGGCCGTTGGCCCGACCCCGCCCGCCCGCACGCCCGGTCGGCCCCTCCTTTGCAGAGCTCGCAGCTGTGCACGGGGCTTGGAAGATGGAGGACTATGTGCAATTCTTGGCGCTGCTGGTCTCGGCGCTGCTGGTCGGATTCGTGTCGGTCATCTTCTCCCTCGTTTGGGTCTTCCACTACCGCGGAGGGCTGAGCTGGGACGGCAGCGCACAGGAGTTCAACTGGCACCCCGTCCTCATCATCACGGGCTTCGTCTTCATCCAGGGCATCGGTGCGTTGGGGCTCCGGGCCCGGGGATGACAAGGAGCAGACCGAGGCGGGGCCGTTTGGAGCTGAGCGCAGGGGGAGCCGGGGCTGCCTGGGGCCGGGGCAGCGGGGAGATGGGGGCGGCGGGAATCAGGGGGCGTCGGCCCGGCAAGCGGGTGACAGCAGCAGCACAGCGGTCCGCGAGGGACGGCTGGAGCGGTCTAGGAAAGCCAGCGCTCTCCAAGAAGGGACAAAGAGTCCCTTGTAAGAAGTTGAAACGGCTATATATGTTTGAGGGTTTTTTCTGCAGGCACTTGTTTACCCTGGCCTGAGATTGCCTCGCACTTGGGAGTCATGAATGCTTGCGAGGTGTGTTTTCCTAGTTAGACTGAATTTATGCAAGCTGAGAATCGAAACGCCAGAAATGCCGCCCTAGGAAAGTTTCTCTCTTTTGGCTCCCTCTTTTGGCTTGCTCACGTGTCCCAAGACGAGAAAGTTCAGTACCACAGAAGTTAAGATCCAGGAACAAGGTTTGTGCCAGAGAAAGTGCAGCACCATAAGCTTTCCTCTGCCCAGACTTAATAGTAAATTATTCTGCAAAATATATCTTTAAAATTAATTCTGAATTCTGTTGCTTAAATAGCACATGGTGATTATGATGCAGTATTGTATTTTTTAACATTTTCCAACATAAATGGAACTTTTTTTCTTTTTCCATCCCACACTATTAGTATGTTAGGTCTTCAGTGCAAGTATTATTCCTTGGGGCCGTGTGGATAATGGAGTTTGAACTGTGATTTTGCTGTTAACATAATTGGCCAATTCCAAGCAAACACATAAATTAGACACACTGCAGTTCATAAACAGTATTGATTTAGGAAAGAAATATACTCAGTAAAGTTTAAAAAATAGATTGTGATACAGCACCATGGAGGGGCTTATCTAGCCTACAAATACGTTAAACTACTGCTAAATATTGCAAAAATAAGGGTGCTGGACTGTATCTTAAATATCCTTGCATTTGGTAGTGTCAATTTAGGCTAATGGCATTGTAACTAATGAGAAAAACTGATACAGATAACAACTTACAACAGTAGTTTTTAATAATCAACAAAATTCTTGCTAGTTTCAACATGAAAATGAACTATTAGTAAAGTCACAAGAAGGGAAATAAACACTGCAGAGAACAGTGGAAATTATCCCACAGTTTTACCACTGACTTTTAGTGGGAGAGGACAGGAAAGATTTTACTGTTGTTAAGTAATGTAGAACTTCTGGAGACTTAAAGTATACTTTAAGTGGTAAGCAGAAGTATTTTTTTCTTTGTAATGGAAGACAAACTAGAATTTCATCTAGACAGACTTAGAATTTGATTTTTAATAAACACATTTACATTTGCTTCGCTGCTGAATGAAAAGCCAGAAAACTTGTCCAGCACATCCGGACATTCATTCCAGTGGAAAATGTTGTTTACATCACATATGTGCTCACTTTTGCTTTGGCAGGAGCTCAGCCAGTCAGAGGTTGGAAGATGCAGGAGGGAGAGGGTGGCTGTCTATGTCTGCCTATGAAGAAAATGTGATTTGGACATACATTGCAAATTTTTTTTTTTTCTTCAATGGGAATGGGGTGTGTTCTCATCTTTGTGGCTTCAAGTTGCAAATTACCAGCAATAAACAGTATTTTGATGTCATTTTATATAATATTGCTCAATAGGTCATGGGAAGTGTAATGTCAGGCTATAAAAAATCAGTGATTAACACCTCGACTTCACTGAGATATATACCACTTACTGTGCTCAAACTGTATTCTGTATAGGCATAGACTTTTTAGAATAAAATAGAGGGAGGTTTTCTGCAGCTTTTTCCTATGTGTATTTTCTCTCCATCTCTTAGAGAGAAGGATGTTGTGGGGAACTGTGTCAAAGACTTTACAGAAGTCCAGGTACATGACATCTCTTGGTCTTCCCTTGTCCGTTGAAGTAGTTACACTGCTGTAGACAGCCACTATGTTGGTCAGACAGGACTTGCCTTTGGTGGAGCCAGATCACCTCCCTGTCCTCCATGTGTTCCCATATAGCTTCTAGGAGGACCTATTCCATAATTTTCCCAGGCACAGAGGTGAGGCTGCCTCAAACATAACAAAACATCTGTTCAAGGGATAAGTAGCTAATTCCTGGCATTTCTAACATCCAGTCGGTTGCAGAATTTTCAAGAACTTGAAGAGCAAATGACTGCTGAGCTGTAAGGGTCTCATCACAGGCAACTTGAGAAGACGCAATTCTCCTGAGTTTAGTTTTCGTTCCTTTGAAGTCATAGATGGGCACCTGACCATTCTGTGTTACAGCAGTTTCCAAAGAATCTAGTAGGCATTCAGAACCTGCCTAAGGTAAGCAACAGGACCATCCAAGAAGGAGAAAGAGAGGAAACAGTAGGAGTGAAGAGGAATATTCCTTCTTGGCAACTGTGAGGTACTTTGCAGTACACCCCCTGTGCACTCAGAACCATGCTATCAGCTTGTGAGCAACTCATGACACCTCCCTACAGTATATGCAGCACGTGCCAGACAGAAATACTAGAAAGCTAATTATAGTTAGCTTTGTTTGTTTGTACATTTTGCAAAGAAGTAGTATCACCATACATAAAGATATTACAAGATAGCTCAGCCATATGTGATGTGCTTTAAAATTAGAGCTCAAACCAGGAGTGAAGTCTTAGTTAAAAAACTGTTAAAGGATGCCTTGACAGTCAAATCTCTTAACAGTAGTAGAGATGACATAGCTAGAGAAAGTTCTTCCGGGGACTACTTTAGCTTCTTACCAGTAGAAATGCTGTAATTGTGTATATGCTTTTAACCCAGCCTGTTTTAATTTTGAGATGAAATTACACATCATGTCTGAGTCAGTTTTTAAGAGCATGTGCCACTGAAAGCAGAGTCTTCCTCCTCTTCTCCCTTTGTTCTCTAGATTGTCTTGCTTCCTCCTGATGGTCAAAAACACACCAATTGTGACAAAGACAGGGAGAATGTGGTGGTTTGGCTTTGGCTGGGGGCCAGAAGCCCACCAAGCTGCTCTATCACTCCCCTTCTTAGATGGAGAGAGGAGAGGGAAAATACAACAAAAGGCCCGTGAGTCAAGATAGAAGCAATTTAATAGGATGAAAAGCAAAAGCAAAGGCCGCGCANTAGCCTTAAACCAGCACAAATACATGTAGCGGTTCCTCTGGAGGACAGATGCCATCAGCGAATGTCCTAACACTTTCTTCGTTTGCTTAGCTTTTTATGTCCAAGTTGATGTCATTTGGCATGGAATACCCCTTTGGACCTTTTGGGTCAGTTGGCCCAGCTGTGTCCCCTCCCAAGATCTTGTCCATCCCTTAGCCTACTGTTGGGGGTGCGAAATGCTGGAAAAGCACAGCCTTGGTGCTTGGCTCAGCAGTAGCCAAAACACTGCTGTGTTATCAACACCAAGCTACATCACTGTGAAACACAGTACTAGAAAGATGCTCTGGGGAGATTTAACACCATCCCAACCAAACTAAATACAGGGCAGCACAAAAAAGTGGGAAAAAAAGTGGTGATGGGGAAATGGGATTGTGTTTTTTCATAATGGTAAAGTCAGATCCACTCAAGTTGCAATGCATAACTTATACAGGCCTCATAGGAGAAAGATTAAATTCAATTGTACTGTCATGCATCGTGTCCTGGGCTGTGGCACATGACATACTAATGCATGGTATTGTTAACACGTGTCCAAGTCATTACTCTTTATTCCTTGCTATTCTGTCATACTGCTTATGGGAAACAGCCCAGAAAATTCATGCTCCAGACAGAGATCCGATACTATGTAGATGAGTGACTATGGAGTTTGATAGTGATTTTGGAAGTTATATCAACTAGATGATCTACCTTGCACACTAAAGAAAAGCGTTATACAAACATTTTAGCCTGAACTTGACCCTCTGAGATCAAAGATTGAAAACTGAGACCAGGATCAGTGCACATCAAGTTTGCTTCAAGACATAAAGAGTTCAGTACTCTGATGAACTTGTAATAAATTATTGACAAAACCATGGGCCATATTGTAAGCTGGAGCAAGGAGGGTTTACTGGGAATATTCTCACTGAGGCCTGTTTGGGGCCTTTTGGCATATCTGCTTTACAGAATTAACAAGTCATAATCATTATTATGAAGTTTATTAATAGTCTGATACAGGCAGCTCAATATTAATGAGACATAAGACTATCATATAATTTGTGGGGAACTGTTGGACATGATCGCAAACTTGGTGTGCTGAATCCTGCCTATGCCATATAGATTAAATACAGCCAAACTGTCTTAAAAAAAGGCTTCTGTCTTCCTCATTTTGTAGGATTCACTATCAACACTTTTAAAAAGTAGAAAGCTGAGAAGAACCTAAGTGCTGTGTATTTTTAAATTCTAAGGAACACTTTAATTCCATTATTGTATTTTTACACAGTATGTGAAAGCATACATTGATTTAAAATTTTATTATAGCCAGGAAATTTCACTTGTGAACAGGGTTTGCTTTGTGAATTATTTAGTGCAGTTCTGTTTCTTGGCATGCATCCAAGTAAACAAACATGTAAACAGAACTTTGAAATTAATTTGTCATTTATTATTATTATTTCTTACAACATACAGAACAAATATCTATTTATTTTCCATAGACTATTCTTTTTACATAAAAAGGTAGGCTTATGGAGAAGTAATGAAAATTACTTAATTAATGAGAATCACTTAGGTAAATAAATCTTTGCATTTATCAGGTAGTACTTTGTTTGTTTGTTTGGTTTGTTTTCCTTTCTTATATACAGCAATTTCTTAATGTTTGGAACAGCAGCTTTTAAAAAAACCGTATGCAGTTGTATCCTTTTGTTTTAGTATAGTATTGGCTACAGTGACCATGAAGTGGTAAGAGTTTAAGATCCTCAAGGCATCAAGGAGGGTGCATAGCAAACTCACTGCTCTGGACTTCAGAAGAGCAGACTTCAACCTATTCAGGGACCTCCTTAGCAGGGAAAAAACCCTGGAAGGAAGTGGGGGACAAGAAAACTGGTCTAATGTTCAAGGATCATCTCCTCCAGGCCCAGGAGCAATGCATCCCAAAAAAGAAGAAGGCAAAAGGCCTGCATGGATGAACAGAGAGCTCCTGGACACATTTAGGTGCAAGAAGAAAGCCTACAGAGAGTGGAAGCAAGGACAGGTAACCTGGGATGAATACAAATAAATTGTCTGTGCAACCAGAGATCAGGTTAGGAAAGCTAATGCACAGCTAGAATTTAATCTGGCTAAGGACGTTAAGTGGAACAAGAAGAATTTCTTCAGGTATATTAGTNGCAACTGATGTAATCTACCTGGACCTGAGTAAGGCATTTGACTCTGTCCCACACATGACATCCTGGTCACCAAACTGGAAAAACATGGACTTGATGGGTGGAGCACTGCTGGATAAGGAATTGGCTGGATGGTCGCATGCACAGAGCGGTGATCAAGGGCACAATGTCCACCTGGAGACCAGTGACAAGTGGCGTCCCTTGGGTCAGTGCTGGGACCAGTGCTGTTTAACATCTTCGTCAGTGACATGGACAGAGGAATTGAGTGCACCCTCAGCAGGTTTGCAGATGACACCAAGCTGTGTGGCACAGTTGACTTGCTAGAGGGCAGGGATGCCATCCAGAGGGACTTGGACAGGCTGGAGAGGTGGGCCCAGGCCAACCTCATAAAATCCAACAAGGCCAAGTGTAAGGTCCTGCACCTGGGTCAGTGCAATCCCAAGCACAAATACAGGCTGGGTGGAGAGCAGCCCTAAAGAAAAGGACCTGGGAGTCTGGGTTGATGAAAAGCTCAACATGAGCCAGCAGTGTGCACATGCAGCCCAGACAGCAACTGTGTCCTGGGCCACATCAAGAGAAGCGTGGCCAGCAGGGCAAGGGAGGGGATTCTCCCCCTTTACTCGGCTCACGTGGGATCCTGTCTGGAGTACTGTGTGCAGTTCTGGAGCTCCCAACACAAGAAGGACATCAAACTGTTGGAGCAAGTCCAGAGGAGGGCCACGAAGATGATCAGAGAGCTGGAGCAGCTCTCCTGTGAGGACAGGCTCTTCAGTCTGGAGAAGAGAAGGCTTCGAGGAGCCTTTAGAGTAGCCTTCCAGTATCTGAAGAGGGCCTACAGGAAGGCTGGGGAGGGACCATTTACAAGGTCTTGTAATAAGAGGATGAGGAGTAATCGGTTTAAACTGGCAGAGGGGAGATTTAAACTGGATGTTAGAAAGAAGTTCTTTACAGTGAGGGTTGTGAAACACTGGAACAGGTTGCCCAGGGAGGTTGTGGATGCACCCTCCCTGGAGGTGTTAAAGACCAGGTTGGATGAGGCCTTGAGCGACCTGTTCTAGTGGGAGGTGTCCCTGCCTATGGTGGAGGGTTGGAACTAGATAATCTTTGAGGTCCCTTTCAACCTAAACCATTCTATGATTCTACAATTCTATGATTCAAATTACATATAAAGATTTGAATGTTATTTTGTAAGCAGAAGCCTTAAATGAGGATGTGAGAAATCAGATGAATGGACCTCAGTCTTTTTAATTGGGCAAGACATTATGGATTTGAGCATTAGCCTTTACTGGTCAAGTGATCAGATCTCCTTGTATGTATTTGCTTCCTGTTACCTGAATATGTGCTGAATATTATGTGCTGTCACACATCCAGAATTACTGCCTAGTTTGTAATCAGATGTACTGGGGCTTCCGTGGTCTAATCTGGTCTCCATGTGGAAAGCACCTGGATCATATGACAAGCAGGGAACAGTCATGGCAAGGAGCAGTGGGGATCTTGAGGAAAGAGCTTGGCATGAAGAAGCTGTAAACTCTAAAGTTATTTTTATGGACCATCTGGAGTTAGATCATTAGAAGTTGTTCGGTTCAGACTGCACAAAGCACTGATAGAATTATTAATGCAAATGTGGGCAAACCCCATTACATTTATGTAAAAGTGTTGGAAGAGTTGTAGTTGCCAAATCCTTTTTTCTCTTGAAAGTCAGATTATGATTCCCTTATACTGAGCAGCATTTTCTCATTTAAAGTAGTTCTATTACTATCAGTGCAAGAGATAGTCGTGTAAGTATTTATGCAATGAGAGAACAGCATTATCCAAAGTTGGCAAAGAGAAAAAATATTAAAAACTAATATTATACACTTTCTCAATAGGTGGTCTTCTGAATATAAGAATTGGGCCCTTCCAATCTGATTAACAGCAGGAAAAAATCAAAATTACAATAAGTTGTTCACTGTTCTTTTTTGCAAGATGCTTAAATTTTTGGGTTTTTTTTTATTTTTTAGTTTGGAAGAATTCTCACTAAAACCTATATTTAAGTCTCAATTGTGTATTTGGAATATGCTAGACTATGTGCAGAAGAAAAAGCTTTTTAATAGACTTTTTTAGAGGATTAAATGTCGGATTTTCATGTAATTTACAATGAAACTATGTGAATGGTGCATTAAAATCTGAGTGAAAT
Organism: Ramphastos sulfuratus; assembly: GCA_013399055.1. Lineage (NCBI taxonomy): Eukaryota > Metazoa > Chordata > Aves > Piciformes > Ramphastidae > Ramphastos > Ramphastos sulfuratus. The sequence continues at coordinate 24,618 of WBNM01021508.1, read as the reverse complement.
TATCCTACAAGGCATAACACCTTTTTCTGTTCTTTCTTCAGCTATTATTGTGTATAGGTTGCCCTGGACATGGAAGTGCAGCAAACTCCTAATGAAGTTCATACATGCTGGATTAAATACCATAGCTATGATCCTTGCAATTGTTTCTGTGGTCGCTGCATTTGATTTCCACAATGCTAACAACGTGGCTAACATGTACAGTCTGCACAGCTGGATTGGCTTGGCTGCTGTTATATTTTATGCTATCCAGGTCAGAATCTAACTGTATTTATAAACAGTACATAACTTTGAAGAATGGGTTGAGTGGCTCAGGCACTAAATAATACACTCTTAACTACTGGGATATGCATTTTACATTCTGTGATTTGGCAAATTAGGATGTAAATGTACAAATACTGAATCCCTGACTTCAAAGAAAAATGAATTTTAAAGCATGTTTTGTTTATTTGCTGGGATAATGGAAGTTTGTTTACTATTCAGTTATACAGTAATGTGTTTCTAAGATCTGCAAGCTGCTGAAGCTAGAACAAGTGATTTGGTTTGTTGGCAGCAGTTAGAACATTTGTTAAGGAAGTCTCAAGTAACTGTTTCCCTTTTTTTCCAGCTAGCATAATTTTAAGTAGGCACTTCTGTTTATCAGCAGAACAAGTGCTGCAGGGTGCAGTGCAGATCTAAAGGCTCTCACATCTGACTAAGCTACTCATGGCTAACCAGTTTTTCTGAATTAGCAACACTTTGATAAATGTTGGTGTGCATGTTTTTAACTGTCTAATTGGCAGACAATGAGCCAATTTAGTACATTTTGCATTTGGCACAGGAGAGAAGGCATGCCCTGATGTTTAGTGTACATTTATTTCTTCATATTGTGATAATTTTTTTTTTGCCAAAACACTATAAAGAAAAAAAGTATTCATTATCTGGTGAACAAGCACAAAAAGCAAACAACCAAACCAACCAACCAAAAAAACCCACAAAAAACCCACAACCAAAACCAACCAACCCCAAAACCCAAACAGCTGAGGGATTTGGTTTCTGGACTTTCATTCTTCACTTCTTGGGCTAGAAGCATACAGGAAAGAGTATTGAAATAGTTGAAATAGTGTTTTTAACATTTAGGAAAAAGAAAGCATATTGCAGTGTTATTGAGTATGTTCTTTATGGTTGAATAACATCTCATGAATAAGAGTTTCCTTGTCCTAATAATGAAGTCATCGCACAGAAATCTGTGCTGCTACTATACTTAGCATCACTGTTTTTTCTAATAGTTAAGATAAAGAATTGCAAGTAAGATACACTGACCATTTGCCTTCTAAAGATATGTACTTTAATTGTTATAACTCTGATAAGGTAACATTATTTAGTCCACTCAAGTCAGAAGGTTAGACTGACTTCCGATCTTTATTTATATGCAATTCTGTAACATAAAGAGAGAAACAAGACTTGAAGAGACCATAAAAACCTAGCTACACACAACTTCAGTGTATCACTGAATTAGTGACATTGAAAATCGGTGTTTCCAGTAATTGGTTTAGTTGCAGTTTTAGCGTTACCAAAAAGTTTAGACAATGATGTTAGGTGGGATCGTTTATAAAATATTTAGTGTCTGCTTCCCAGGTGCTAATCCTGGATTATTGCTTTGGTTTTGAAGGGAAACACATTCAGAAATAAACTGCCAGTTCTTTTCAAATTGGTACCTGAAGACATCTCTAAATGGACTTTTTATGATGATTTTTATTGTACTTGGGAACTATTTCCCACATAGCTTTAACTATGTATCTCTTTTGTGTTTAGCTTTTCTCGGGTTTCGCTGTCTTTCTGCTCCCTTTCGCTCCAGTTCCCCTCAGAGCAGCCCTCATGCCAATACATGTTTTTTCGGGTCTTACCATCTTTGCAACAGTGATTGCAACAGCTCTCATGGGAATCACAGAAAAGCTTATCTTTTCATTGTAAGTATTTTTCTCCACTTGTTTATTAAGGTTATTAATTGCAAACGGTATTTCCATTTGCACAGAATAATAACCATCTTCTATTGGGACATTATTTTGTTTGGTTTTACAAAGACCTCCTACCTATCAGGAGACTGCTGTTTCTACACCATGACTGTCTTTAAAACAACTGACCTTTCTTTTTTTTTTTTTTCACTTCCAAAGGCAAAATCCTGGATATTCTGGATCCCCACCAGAGGCAACTTTTGTCAACTGTCTCGGTCTTTTGCTTGTCATATTTGGTGCACTGATTTTATGGATGGCAAGCAGGCCCCATTGGAAGCGCCCCCCAGAAGACAATGTTAAAGTTCTACAGCCCATTGGAGGGACTCCTGAAGGCACAGAAGTGGAATCCACAGTGACAGATGGTAGTAATGCAAATAAATCTGAGCTTAAGATCAATAGCAAAGCAGCCAGAAAACAAAACTTCAAACTTGATGAAGCAGGCCAAAGATCAACTATGTAAAACAATGCATAGAGTAACAGTACTGTTACACTGCCAAATTCCCCTGGTTCCTTCCAGTTTAGTTATATTCATACATAAATAGGTTAAGGCTTTATTTTCATTATAGTTTGCTCAAAAATACTAATGTTTTCTCCACAGGAATTTAAATTCCACTAAGTCCTGAACATCATGTTCAGACCTCAAAAAAAATGAAAGCACGAATAAAATCACAGTAAAATGACTTAATTTGAAACATATTTTCTATATCACTTCTTAATTTAATGTTTATAGATATTTCTCCTTTAGTCATGAAAAGTTAACAAAACAGAATAAATTTTGCTCTGAGTGATTTTGCAGGCTATGAATGAGAGTAATGAAGTATACCAGACAGCAGAATTTAGTTGGTCACACATAATTTTTCTGGTAATGTTCACACTGGTAAAGTCCTGATTACTCAAGCTGATTAATCCCCTCACTAGCTGCTAAGATCTATGGGATTTGAGGTAATTCAGCACTTTTGTAGAGTTACACCATAAAAATTGGTAGCCTAAAATGTTTAATTCAATGAAGGAAAGGAAAGTTAAGTCTGAAATTTTCATTAAATGTTACCTTTCCTTTTAAAACTTCTGGGTTTTATTTCTAATTTAAAAAATCTGAATGTATCTGCTGACTTTTTAACCAGCTTTACCAAATATACTGTATACAGACAACATTTGGCTTTAGACTATGTGCAATCATTACTGGAAATTGCAAGACATCCAAATACAGAATTTGCCTTACTTGGAAAGCTACAGATCTGCACTTAGAAAAAATAATGTGTCACTTAAACCAAGTCTTTCTTTTACTCCAGAAGGCAGCATTTTAGTGATTGCTCAGTTATAATGGCACTAGACTAGAAATTAGGAGATTAGAAACCAGAGAAGACTGCTAGCAGTGTCACAGAAGGAAGGTTGGAGTGAGAAATGCTTCCTACAAGAAACAACTGAGCTTTGCTTATTTGCTTAAAATGCTACCCATTAACTGAAAGCCAGTTTTGGTATCCCCACACTGGTGTCAAAATCATTACTGTCATAGGCATGAAGGTACACTTCAGTCTATAAGCAAACTATATAAACTCTATGACTTTTTAATGTTAAAGTTTTAAATAATGCAGTTGAGTCTCTACTGGCACTTTACTTTTATAGCTCTTTCTAGTAATCAGACTATTAAAGCATTATGCTCATCATTTTCACAGATACAAGCAATATTTATTTTTTACTATTGCAGAAGAATAATTATAGCAGATTATTTTGATTGCACTTTCCAAAATGATGAGCTTTTCTATTATAGTATCTTGTAAAACATACAGAGTGCACTACAAGTCCAAATTTACCACTGTTCATATTACAATATAGGCAGTTTTGGATAGGATATATTTTCCAATTTTTTAAAAGAATACCTAAATTTTTACGTAGTTCAGCTTTTAAAAATGTTTAAACACATTAAACTTCAGAAAATGTGATACTGTAGTTCAGTGTTGTGTTAGTACAAATAATTTTAGCCATGAGTTATTTTGAGTCTTTGCTGGCAAGAAGCATCTGATTTGTTTGATTTGTAATAACATTTAATAATTTGGTGAATGCAGTACAGAAAGCTAGCACAGGAAATTATTTGAAAAACTTTGCTTTGGTACTCAAAGACTACATCCCAGAAGTTGCATATTTCCACTTATATTTGGTTGTGCTTGACCGAGATCCACCTAGCACTGGTGTGAAAATACCTACTGAGAAAATACCTGCTTTTAAATGCCTCAGTGCAGAATTCAGGTATGACAGAAGGATGTAGTGGAGGGATAATTAATTAATGCAAGATTGTTTATGAAGATTAATATTATTAATATTCGATATTCAGAACGCTTGACACCCCGACCACTAATTTTAATAATAATCAGTTCTTTGCATTGGTCATGGAAACTTTATACAGGTAATAACAGGATCTAGAAACAACCAGTAATAATATATAACAAATTGAATTTGATTGAACTGGAAGAGAAGGTTGCTGCAGTCAATACACCGCTTGCGGTCAGTGCAGTGCTTGCCCACTAGATGGACTCAAGGAGCTCCTTTCTGCTTATGGCAGAAGGTAATGGTGAATTACAAGAAGCTTTAAGGATTTACTCACAAAATTATTTCCCGACTGGCGGGGCTAGCTACAGCTTCAGACAGTACCCAGATGCTTTCAGGAAATTCTGTTACTGTCTTGTCATCCACCAAGGCTTCTGATTCTTCCCAGGCTGCTGGGGAAAAGAGGCAGACAATCTCTGACCTGGTCCTGATCTTCTCTGGACAATCTGTGTGTCTCCAGGACTTCCCATCTTGGCAGGAGACTTTCAGGTGTAGGCAGGATGTCTTGTGATGTGCAGTCTTGGCACAACATCACACAGGATATGCAGGCTCATCGCGTGGAGGTACTTAGAGCCTGTTCCTGGTAAAGTCTTGGAAGGCAGTTTCCGGGCAGTTCAAGATGCAGTGGGGCAGCAGGAGCACAAATACAACAGCAGAGCAGGTTGCTCATCTACTTGTACCAATACAGCCCGAAAGTAATGGGCCTTTGGACACAGAATAGCCAATCAGAATGGCAGTTTGCCAAGTCCGACCATATTAGGTGAACCCATAGGCTTGCCTTACCCTTTTTAGGGCAGAACACAGGCCTTGCACAAGGCATACACAAGCTGAGCCTGTGTACCTTGTTTACCACAGGACGCAAATGGCCAGGGTCAGTGGCTCCAGGTTCTTTGTCCTCTTTCCCGCAGTTGCTTCTCCCAAAAACAGAAGGAGGGAGAGCAGAAAAACATGTCTGGGAAAGCCAGGACATGTATAAGCCTATTTAGGCCTACCGCAACAAAGAAATATTAACCTCTTCTTGGAGCACTCCTCCAATTTCACTATGTGTAATGGATTGGACAGATCTTTTCCTGGTTTGAGTTCCACATCTGTCTTCCCTGAAACTGTTCTGCACAGCTTCAGCATAAAATTCAAATAGGACTGATAGTAGTTTCTGAGAGTCACAGAATCACAAGAATGTTAGGGGTTGGAAGGGACCTCTGGAGATCATCAAGTCCAATCCCCCTGCCAAGGCAGGATCACCTAGCGCAGGTCACACAGGAATGCATCCAGGTGGGTTTTGAAAGCCTCCAGAGAAGGAGACTCCACAACCTCTCTGGGCAGCCTGTTCCAGTGCTCCATCACCCTCACCATAAAGAAGGTCTCCTCATGTTGAGGTGGAACCTCCTGTGTTCCAGCTTGTATCCATTGCTCCTTGTCCTATCACTGGGCACCTCTGAAAAGAGACTGGCCCCTTCACATTGATACCTGCCCCTCAGATATTTATAGACATTGATAAGATCCCCTCTCAGGCCTCTCTCCTCAGGACTAAAAGCCCCAGTTCTCTCAGTCTTTCTTCATAGGAAAGATGTTCAAGTTCCAGTCATCCTCACAGCTCTCTGTTGGACTCTCTCTGGCAGATCCCCGACTCTTGAATTGGGGAATCCAAAACTGGACAGAGTATTCCAAGTGTAGTCTCGCTTGGGAAGAGTACAGGGGGAGGAGAACCTCCCTAGATCTGCTGGACACACTTTTCTTAATGCACCCTTGGATGCTGCTGGCCCTCTTGGCCCTAAGGGCACATTGCTGTCTCCCATGGACAATTTGCTGTCCGCTTGGCCTCCAAGGTCTTTTTCTGTGGAGCTGCTTTCCAGCAGGATGACCTCTAGTCTGTACTGATGCCTAGTGTTATCCAGGTCTTTGATTAAAATACTGAACAATACTGGACCCAGTACTGATCCCTGGGGAGCACCACTGGCTACTATGCACCACTGATCACAACATTGGTTCTCAGCTGACAGGACATGATTATTTTATGCATCCTATCACAAATTTATATATTGAATATTATGTAGAAAGAAGGATTTGCAGTAGCTTGTGGGGAACACTAAACTGTGCCATCTTCTTTTCTTCTGATCTCATTATTGTCTGCTCAACAAGTTGCCTTTTTGGAGAAATCAGCATCTTACAGCAGGCAGCTGCATGTTTAGTTTTTGTAAGAGATGATCTTAATGCTTTTGAAGTATAGCAAGTGCAGTGAATACATGAAGTCAACTGCTTCAGTAATTTACTATGCTAGCTTTCTACGTGACACGCAGGCAAGAGCATTTTAAGTTGGTATGTATTGGCCTTTTACTGCATCTCATCCACTTGTGAAAATGAGTTTATTCAAACCTTGCAGAGTACTAAGTTATCTAATAAATGCACGTGTTCATGTGGAAGGTAGTCAATTGTCTAAGCATTGTTCTGGAATAAACTCGTAACTGCACAGTACATTTGGAAAAACACCACAGAATGGGCGATTTTTTTTTTTGTTACAACACTGAATTTGATGTCTCGAAATTAACAGCTTTTAGGTGAGTGGTTCTATATCCTGTTACAGTTAACCTGTAGTGACCAGTATGCCTTCTGTTTTCTGTTTTATTCCATGTACTTTTTAAGGGTAATGATACTTGAAAAGGTACAGTGGCATTTCTTCCCTATTCTTGATGATATAAAACTAAACAAAAATCAAGGATTAGCAACTTTCAGAGGGTAGCCTGCCAGACTATTTTTTGGTTTTCAACTTTGAGGTTAAATGTGGTAGCAGAAAGTCAGTGGGAGCTGGAAAATTCCACTTTGGGAAATTATCCTAATTGGTAATATGTGTTGTGGATGGACTGTGGGTTTCTGGTTGCCTTGGCCTTTGAAATATTCAGATGAAATTCAGTAGCCGTGAGCTCCTAAACCTTGCTCAGCCTTCACATGCACCCCTGAAAACAGACAGAACATGCTAAAGACTTCTGATTTCTGTTCTGAACTGATTAAAAAGGTCTTTTAAGTATCCTTGCAATACATAAGATTAGTTCAAGTACTAAATAAAAATACATAGGTCTTCAGAGAGTAATTTTATCTGGAGAAAACCCCATATTCCTAAAGCTGCTTCTTAAAGTGGCCTTCTATTAACTTTCCTTTCATGCAGCTTTTCTTGCCTGTATTTATGCGTAATAGTAGTGGATATGGGAAATGAAAAAATATATTTTCAAATATATAAATGGAAGGTGGAACTCTGGCTTTCTAATCAGAAGTTTTCTGCACATTTGGAAATCTTCCACACTGTAATTTTTACAGGGCATGACTGTAGAGCTTACGCTCCAAGTTTGAACTATAAAAACGCAAGAAGTTACAAAACCTAACATTACAAGTGCTAATTTTTCAAGATGCTGGAAAAATACTATTTTTTAATGGTATTTACAAGTTGTCATGCAGTACTGCACAAAGCAGAACAGCGTTTTTTCCAATATTACTGAAACTGAGAAATGATGGCACAAATTAGATTTTAAAATTGAATGTACATGTACACTTTGTAGTACATATAACCAAGAAGAATACATATGCTATTATAAATAGGGATTACTTGTTTACATGAGTATTTTATTGTGATACTAAGAGATGTTGCCAAATATTTTCTATTTCAGAAAACTTTAGCTTCTGTTTCATAAAATTCCTTCCTGTTTCTAACTGTTGACAAGAATTTAAAGAATTATTTTTTATTGTTTTATTACTTGCAGTAAATATTTGTAGATGAAAGCAAATGTTTAATTATGATGTCTGTTTTCCTTATTCTTTTTTGTATGCTAATAAAAATTATTTTTCAAGCTTATGATACCACTGAATTCAGATTTATATTAAGGTATTAAACCCCAAGTTTATAAATTTGGCAAAAGATCAAATTAGCTTTATAATTATCTTTTTAAAAACAGAAGGATAGGTTTTTTACAACTATTTCCTAATTTCAAGTATTCCTGATTATATTCCTGATGAAATTCATATACTCTATAGTGTTAATATAATCAGTATATGACAGACTATTAATAGTGATAATCAGTATATGACAGAAAGTGAAGGAATTCACTGTACAAAGAAATCGTATTTCACACTCTGACCATAATAGCAATTCCCAATAGCAGTTGTTAGAAAAGAAAAAAAAAAAAAAATATCCTCAGTTGTGAGACTGCCGTACCAAATAAAGGGACACAATGAATTCTGAAGGTCACATAATGTGCTGTAAGATCATGATACCTTCAGATAAAGAACAGCCAAACTGAATGCAGAGCAAAGGTTTTGACTCCATGGAATCTTCTGACCCAGATTTAACATCTGCACACCAATTTACTCATCAATAGGTAACTGAACATAAAATGCTCTAAATGACAAAATCATCTCTGTGAACATATCTGTAACAAGTAAGAATTAAGGTATGTTCTTGAGATGAATTGGAAACTTTTAAAATGTAATGCATACACTGATTATTCCTGAATATCTTAAGATATCGGCTAAAACTTTCCAACGTCATTGAAATGAAAAAGTAAAAATCATTACAATCAGTATAGCGAAAAATTGCTGTATTCAAACGTGACAATTGCCTGTGGCTGATAGCTTCTCCTAAACATTTCCTGTAAATTTGATTTCTGGGGGAAAGTTATGGTAAAATAGTTCACATTTCTTCAGTACATTTATTACTTCAAAGTTCAATAAAAGCTCAATTGTATTCACACTTCAAAAAAGGAAACTCAAAAATTTGGCCGGAGGACTGCATCTGTGTGGAAAAGTGGTTTTTGTAAGTATTTGATGGAACCTTTGTAACTTAGGTACAGATTACTGTGTTACGGTATGAACAACACTTTTGATCTGAGACGAGCAATTATGAAGGCGTAAATATTATACAGGAAGAGAAGCCCAGGTCATAAAACAGATGATGCAACCAACAGAATAGAAGAGGTAAAGTTGGGAAAATACAGCTATTACTGTACCCCTATCAGAACCCTTCCAACTCAAGTCATACTGTGATTCTATGATCCCATGCTCAAATAACTGGAAGTTCACAGACAAAACAGGCAGTCATCCATTCCCACTCCTACAGGCCTTCAAATCTCTCATAGTAATGTTACTTCACTTTGAAAAAGGTATCTTTAAGTAAGAGTTGCTTCTGGAGTCTTCCGTGACCTTCAAAGACAGTGGAGTTCAGTGTTATTCAAGTCTCTCACTGTACCTATACTCTCTTTCTACTTGTTTTTTTTCTACCAAGTCAAATATTCTGGAAAAGAGCTACATGCAGTACTTCTTAGGATTTCTTCCTTCATGGGATTGTATCAGTCATCACGGAGTCCTGAGTACTCTGAGCTTTGCAATTTTCAATTGTTACTCCGGTACTAATGCAGAAATGGATACAGGAACCTCTGTTGCAAAATGTACATGTGGTTGGAGCTCTTCACGGCAATGCTTAGGTCTCCTTCCTAGGCTGAGAGGTGATTACAATCCTGTGAGAGAGCAGACATTTCTTGACATTTTCTCTACAAACTGCACTATTTTGTGCTTACTAACAATAGGTTTTCAAAGCTGCTGAGTTACAGGTGCTCCATTCAATAATTGACATTTATTTGTTAATCCAAGGTCATCCCTTCTCCAGTTCTTCTGCTCTGGCAAACAAAATCTAACTCTGATGATGGTTTTGCTGTTTAATAACCCTTGTAATCATTTTGTCATTTTGGGGAGGGCAAGTCAGCTAACACAAAACAGTTTCTCCTAGTACCTTAAGGGACTAATTTACTCTGAAATAAGCATCTCCAGAATGTAAAAACTGCATACAAGGACATTTTGTACATCAGTCCAATATGTATGAATTCAGACTGTATTACAAACCACATTTTAAATTTTACCATGTCAAAATGTTTATGATAGTTATTTTTATTATACTTAGTCTTCCTTTGACTAGCTCTAAACATTTAAAATACCCCTAATCAAAATACTAGCAGTATTTTTTAACATGTAGGAGTTTAACATGTAAAGAATACCTTCAGGTTTTGATGTAACATTGAATTTTCAACTAAAAAAAATTGTTTCTTGACTTGAGTCAGTCTATATGTAAAATATAAAATTCATCCCATCAGCTACACCCAATCATTTTTGGTTATTTTAAATCTGTAACTTGAGGTCCGGCTCACTTTGAGAGAAGACAGTTTGTGCAGCAAAACACTAAGAAAAGCAGAAACTTTATTCTCTTTATAGAATTGCTTGTTGAGAAAGAAGCTTTGAAATAAAGGGCTTTGAAAAGCTGGCAAGTTTGCTGAACAATGAGCTGTTATTTGAAAACACATTCTCATAAAAATTACAAGAAAACCTGAGGATACTTTTTTGGGGTTTGTTTGTTGTGTTATGGTTGGGTTTGGGTGTTGGTTGTTTCATTTTGATTAGGTTCTTGTTGTTGGGTTTTTGTTTTGTTTTTTTTAATCCTACTGGGGCTGCCTGTTGCTCTCATGTGGAAGTTTCCTGCTGATTTGATTTTTTTATTCTGTGAGAGTGATGCCAAGATTTACATGATTGCTGTGGAGAGGAACTGGATTTAGCATAAGCAAGATAACTGCTTTTCCCCTAGGGAGAGATACAAAAAGGGAAAGACAAAGTGGGGGCACACAGACAATATTATCTGAAGCTATATTCTTGGTCAATTATTTTATTCAGCTTCTATTTTATAGAATGCTGCAACTAATAAAAGGTAGGAAAGCTACTTGTCTCAACCAAGGAACACAGATAAGCACACAAACTACTCGTGTTTTAATGCAAATGTCCAGTTACAAAGAAAGCAATATGCTGGTTTTATATAGAGCTGATTATAGCGCATCCTGTAATATGACTAATTAACAAAACCAAATTTGCCAGGTGGAGATTTGCCTTACATGTGTGATCTTCCAGCAGAGCAAAAAAGGGTGACTGTAGAACATTACAGTTGTTTTAGCAGTTCATTGTCTGTATTTTTTTGGACATTCTTTAACCTTGGATTACATGCTCAACCTTAAGAGGGGCTGTTTTTTGCTTATAAAGCAAACTTGTGCAACATGCAATAATTTACAGCCAGACCGTTGTCTTTTGATAACCTAAAGTATCTATGGCAAATGTAGTGTTTTGAGATATTGAAATATGTTTGCATCACAATGCAGGGAACTTCACAATCAAAGCAAGACTCTACAGTAAGCAGACAATAAATACTGAAGGCAAGAGGCAGTTTCAGGGCGTTTAGCACTGCAAGAGTACAGATTTTCATATGTAATTATTAACAGCTCATTTAACAAAATTTAATTTTTCTAATTAAAGCATATACACTGAATAAGTAATATTAAATCCCGTAATTAGTCAGTAATAAAACAAATCAGAAATAAATATTATCTGCTTGATCAGTATCATATAACTAAAGTAAGTATTTTTGAGTCCTTGTATATATGTAATAGAAAAATTAATAAGAATTCCCATCATTCCCTTTTCCTTCACTTAGTTGGATGGACAAGAGAGGTGATTCTTCTCCTTTACTCTGCTCTTGTGAGACCTCACCTCAAATACTGCATCCAGTTCTAGTGTCCCCATCATAAGGACATCCTACATATATTGCGTGTCTTAACTTCCAATACACCATGCTAAATAACTCCACGACAAGGAAATTATCCATGGATAATGAAGAGGACCAAAAAAAAAAAAAAATTATACATCTTTCTTAAAATGGTACAGAAAACAGGAAGAACTGCTTAATAATGTAACGACAAATTGGACATTCTTGTCAATATATTCTAGGACCATCATTTTGGCAGGTCCTTCAGTACAAAATCAGTTTTGGTTAATACCGAACACTTTATCGTGTGGTCTCAGAAACTTCTTTCTCCACATGACCCTCATCTCCCAACACTTAGTTTCACAGATCTGTTTGCCTTTCTGTTACTTGCTTTGGACAATCACTTTTCCACTTCAAACTAAATCGAGATTAAAGTATTTCTCCTTATCCTTTCTCTTCTCCTGTCACTACTGTTACTATTGCAAGCTTGCACATTCGGTAGCATTTTAGAACCTTCTATTTACCTTCTAATATTTGTCTTCTTATTTTAGAACATGTAGAAAAGCATAACTTTTCTTGCATTCAAATGCAAAGCAACAGCAAAGGGAACCTAGTTGTACTTTTTTAAAAAAACTCAGAACATTGAGGTCTGATTAGTATGCTGAAAGAAGTCCCACAGTCTGGGGAATGTGCACCACACTGCAGAGATGTGTACTCATAACAGAATCTGCAGATTCCCTTTTAGCTCTCTAGGGAGTCCTACAAATTTCAGATGTAGTAGTCCATGGTTCAATTTCTTGCCAGAAGGGATTCTTCACAAATAGGGATAATCTTTCATTCGATCTTTACTGACTTGGATATACTCTGTATTCCATGTTGGCCATATCAGGCTTTGCAATGCTTATTTAATTCTTTTCAGAATGCATCCTGGCTGAAATGGCGCTTTTATTCTATACTTTATTTTCATTAGCTTAAAATAACTTTTCCAAACAATTATGTTTAGGTCAATACTTCTCATACTTCTTCTCAGACAAATAGTCACATTTTTATAATTTTTAGTTTGAAGAGAATACATTCATTAGTTTTCCATGATCAGAGTTTCAAATATATACAGATACAGCTATATTTATTAAATACTTACCACTTGCAATAATTCCTTTTTTCCACATAATTGTTGTTGGGTTTTGGGATGTTTTGTTTGGTTTGGGTTTTTTTTTAGGTTTGGTTGGTTTAGTTTGTGGTTTGTTTTTTTTTTTTCCTCCTAGCTATAAGTAATAGACAGTAACTCCTCTAACATCAGTTTCAAAAATGTTTTGTTTGGAAATTCTTCCTGGAGCTTTTGTTCTCTCTGGTTCTATTAAAGAGATCTAGAGTATCTTTTGACTTGATTCACTAGCCAAATTAATTAAATAAAATTAATAATAATATTAATGTATTATTAATTTTGTGTGAGTTAACATATGTACTATATGCATGTATTGATCTATTACCTACATTACATAATTTTAATTTATATAAATAGACTGTATTATAATATCTCAATTAAAATGTCTCTTAAATACATAGAATAGATGTTAACACTGGAAATTTAAATCTATAGAAGCTATATAACTAGCTAAAATCTCAAAAGACTATGCTGTTCTCTAGTAAATACAGCAGGGTGTAACAAAATATGTAACACACCATTATATGATTGTGTGGTCCACATAACATTTAGTAATAGTGCAGTTTAAGGAAACAAGATTACTGAGCCTGAAAGACAGCAGATGAAGATGGGAGAAACGGAAAAATTAGCTTTATGCAAACCTTACACTGTACCACTTGCCACTTGCACTACGTAGTCTCCAGCCATCACTGTATCTCCTGTGAACAACAGAATATTTAAGATCAATTCAAGACAGAATAAGCCATAGTTTTTACATTAGAAATTACTTAGTTTTCCTTCATGCTTATATTTTGTCTTAGTCACTATTACTGAGCCAACAAATTTAGTATTGGTTAGGAAACTTCCAAAAGCATTTCCAGCATTTTCTTAGCAGACATTGAATCAGAATTTTCAATTGTCACAGTAGCATATCAAAAGTCTATTTAAAATGTATTTCAGTCCAATGCCTGACTAGCAATTTCTCATCTTTCAGCTTGCTAGTACCAGCACTATTCTTCACAGTGCAGAAACAATTCAAATACGTAGTCACATCAGCATTCTGTTGAGTCCTATATGTTTCAGCAAATAAAACTAGGCAAGCTGACCTTTCCAGATGTTATAGCTTCATCTTCTTGGATAATAAAAAGCTAGTAAATTCAAGCATTTTCTTTCATTTTATACAGTATCACAGAATTTATTTTAATAAAACAAACTCTATTATCTCATTGATTGGTTTCCAACAGTAATTTAGAGAGAGTTTCAAAGGCATGAAAGCCTATTAAGAATGCATCTAATTGATTTTCAGAAACAGTTGAGGCCTTGATCCTGCATTCTCTGCAGCTGGCAGTGAAATTTCCATCAATTTAAATAAGAACAGGTTCGTACCTGCAGAGACTAGCTGCTATTTATGCCTTTCAAATTATCCCATCCATAGCTAGAGATCTCTTCCCATTTTTTCGCAAATAATCCACACACTTGATATGAAGTGAAAATGCTAAGAGCAATATTCATGTCAAAACAAAAGAGGGAAAAACCACCAATTTTTTTACATATACTCAGTATAATTTACTGTATATTATAAAAAAAAAAAAAAAGCCAGTATTGCAAAGAAAGGTAACACAAGTTTTAACCCTGCAGATGAGTGAACACACTGCAGCTGCTACTGTTTTATGATTCCTGTCTTCACTGAAGTCAGCAGGGTTATTTATGAGAAAAACAAGCAGAATATTGAATGCATAGTTTAGTTTCTAGGTATTTTTAAGTAAATAAATTTACTCACATGGGTTTAAATAATTATACATAGAACTATTGCCTTACTGCTGCATAAGTGGGGAAAATGTTATCAGATATTAATTTCTACCAAATGATCAATTACATTACCAATAAATACTGTGATCTTATTCTGATGTGTTTTATTTTTTAATAAAGGAATGCAATTGAATATTTAAAATGTATTACTACCTAGAGAGTAACTGGCTTTTAAGAGAACTGTCACAATGATACATGCAAAGATCACAAAATAGCAGTAGTGTTAGCATTCTAAATTCATCTAGATGAAACAGTAAGATAATTAAGTGTAAAAAATTCACAGTCTTGTGTTCAACACAGTAAAGGATCAATTTCATTTAAAGGCAAGTGGAGTGTACACCACATCATCTGATCCAAAGTAGTGACCTTGATTTAAATGCAAAATGCCTATTCCTAACACAGACGGAATTTACCAGGACAAAATGTTCAACAGAAAGATTACATTTCCAGTGGGGCAGAAAGGTATTTGTCAGTGTCTTTAATAAGACAGCTTTGATACAAACATCAATTCAATTAGCTTTGAGATACAATGGCAATAACTTAGCTCTGAGATTACGGACAGATCTTTGTTTCTTGCACCACTATATGTGGATTTTTGTTTCATTTGCAATAAGATACTGTAAGATATCCAAAAGAAAAGCAATAGAAGGAAATAACATTCCAGTCTATTTAGTGTCAGAGGTGTCATTTAGTGATGTCTGTCTGATACCTTTGCACTAGGGGACAAGGGTGACATAATTTACATTTTTTCCAGCATAAATGAAAACTGCTGAATTCCTTGAACCATAAGCATCCCATCAGTTCTTTCACCCTCACTGTCCTACCTCCTTTGATTAACATACTATATCCACTTTGATGCTTTTGATACCTTTCTATGAAAAATAATTTCCCTTTTCAATGGAAATAAATATGAATTGTTGTGGTACATTTCGAGAGTTCAAAGAATGCCTCATAGAAATTTCCGCCCTATAGACATCATCTTTTAAATTTACAAATTTAAAATTTTTACCTCTAAATATTATTTGATATTTAAGAAAACTAGTATGTACATCTGAGTTGATCATGGAACTATTAGTTGGAAGGGCAATTTTTAGCTGCTGAATATACTTGTGACTGATTTTGGGTTAACTCCAGTAAAAGACTGAGTAATATTTGTCACCCTTACTTTATATCTGTATCATGAGGGCAATTGTCGGCTTGTGAAAAGTAGGTGAAGGAAAAGATCAGAAATCATGCAGGTATGATTCAGTTGTTGATTTCCGTGTTAGTAAAGAAGTTCTGATCTATGCCATGCAGATACAGATTTAATGATGCTCAAAATTACGTATAGTGCCTTCGATTCAAAAAGCTTCCTTTCAAATATCAATTTGTGTTGCTTTGTCTCTAAGAAATACTGTTAAAGAAATAAATATGGTTCATCTGACACGTTAAGAAACTGAAACTAAAAAAAAAATAAATTGTAAACTAAGAACCAGTGGCAAAAGCCACTCCACTTTTCCTTCTTCAATATCAGGACATGTTACTTGTCCTCACAATTCCAGAGCAAGGAGAAGAGATGAAAAAATGGTCACTTTTAAGATAAATTGCTCTATGTATTAGTCACAAGCTTCTTTCTCTTGGAGAAAGAAATTCTGCTCATGAATTGCAGCCAGATTTAGGTTAATGTATAGCAAGAAAAGACACGGTATTTTATAACTATAGTGAAATGTAATTTTCCTGATTAGTCAGAGTATCACTTAAATATCACACACTTTAAAAATATCACACAGACTTTAAAAATAGTCATAAGCAAATATATGTAGCATACATCATGCTAAAAAAAAAATATATATTAAAAAAATCTTCCTGTGATGACTACACAAAACTTCTATAAATGTTAATGGGAGACAGGTGCACAAACTGAGGGTAGAATATAACCTGGTATACAATATATCTGAAAATAGTTCCTTTTGGCTGTTTTCATACTCTCTTAAAACCATTATACTTAGTGCAGGCTTTGGTGTGTTACAAGACCCCTAAAGGAGCTCTCATTATCTCCTCCCTTCTTAACCACATAATGAAAAAAAATGAGACAACTGCCCAAAGACCACACCGAGGAAGAAGAACTTGCCTTGGAATTTTTCAACTGGTAAACCTATTTTTTCTAATGCTTAGTAGTGAATCACTCTTAAGTGCTGGATCAGTCACTACTGTATGTGTTTTGTGTCAAAGGTTAATGGATTGCAAAGGTGTTCTCATCACAGAAAGGACCTATCATTCTCTATCAGCTTATTTTGACACAACAACAATATCCATCTAGCGGGAACACTAGAAGTGGGAGAATAACAAAGAGCAACCTTATATTAGCAATGCAGCACCTTTTTAAGGGAAAAGTGCAGAATATTAAATGCTACTAGAAAAGTTTTATTTTCATACTGTGGGATGAGATTTTACTTATCATTTCAATTCCATTAAGTCTGTAAGCTGGACTTTCAATTTTCCTGAAATATGAGAGAAAAATAAATCTAAAATGGAGCCTCAGAGGAGGAAGGTAGGCCAGACGCCTTTTCCTGGTCTCTTACACTGCTATAGAGGACAGTGCAGCAATGGCATTTACTTGAGGAGGGAACCATCCTCCAGCAAAGATCTTGGGAAAAACACTGTTCTTCAGCAGCACAATGAGGTGACAAAGCAAGCTGAGTGCCTATTTGCCTTTTTTAGCTATCCTTCTTCCAATTCAGGCAGGAGAGAAGTCTAATGTTCTCCAAAATTAGACACTCAGTCTTCAGATACTTAGTCGGGATTCCTGCCCATTCGCAACAGAAACGTGATTTATCATTCCTTTACATGCCTCAAAATTACTTCTCTAGTAACACTACTTGTGTTTAATGGGCACAATCGGTGTTAAAGCTTATATCCACACTGAAACCAAACCATGCTTACCCTAGATCCAATGCATGGGATAGGCACATAAAATCTACATGCTGTTTTCCTAGTCCTAGATACAGAAAGGGTGGTCCACCTCACAGCATAACTTCTCCACACTCTTAGAGACCATTATAAAACTGGGGTTCACTATACCAAAAGATACTGTCACCAGGAAGCTGTGGTACAAGACCTGCTTGTAAACATCTACAATCACTATACCTTCTAAAACCTGCCATGCCACTATATACCTCATGAGCCTTTAAAATATCACTTTGACTGCTACAAAAAAATCAGAAATGTATTTTTATAGAATCATCATTCTGCAGTGTTTGTGCCACTGCTAAACTGACCCCAACAGAATTATGTGAAAACCATAGCTATCATTTACTATGGAGAAGGGGGGTGTCAGTGCTGCAGATATTAGCTATTGTAGTTTCTGTGTTCTAAAATGAAGGATTAATGTAAAAAATAATATCATAACCTTCAGCAGATATATGCAGGTTCAGGGCCAAGAAGTATACTTCAGTGTTGAATATAAATTATTAAAAATCATTTGGCTAAATTAATTACAAACATGACATTTCTGGCTTCTGAATTAATAATTTTAAATGTAAACTTGAAAAATATTACTAGAAAGCTTCAAGTACAAAATTAGTATTTTGTGGTCAAACAAGAATTATAAGTAAAATACAGAAATCAAACGCATTCCTGTTCTCGGATGCACATCTTGTAAATGAGGTTAGAAAATTCTGGCAAATAAATTCAAAGAGAACAGCTGTTGGTGGAAGTTCATTACTATCATCTTCATATTTCCATCTCTGAAGAAAAATACAACCTCTTCTCTAGCACATCATACAATTTTCTTTGACAGTTTCACTTACAGTTTTTCTGAATGGTAACACCCATACTCTTATGAAATGTATGGGGGTCATTCAATGATCAGAAGCTATCTAGACAACACGTAGTTCTTCTAATTTTTCTTAAGGTATAGTATGAACCCTGACTCACATGGAAGACTACAGAGGAGTAAATAATCAACACCGATTCCTACAGCAAATGAAGTTCTTCTGGAAGCTAACCTAGCAAACTACCAACCAATCTGTTCAGTTTATGATGCAGAACAGAATTGCATCCTGACAGAGACTTACCACAAACACAGTATTTTCCAGTGCTTGTCAGCAGGAGCTCCCAAGATATACTTACCAGACATAAATGTTTGTAGATCCAGTGATTTTAAATACATTATTCCAAATTGTAGCAGCAGAAAATTTAACCCTCTCTGGAGCTGACAGTTACTGCCTCTAAATTTTTCATTTTGTAGATTGTTGTGAACACAGGTGCCACTTGACCTATGTGAGTTGTCCATATTAATTCTGCTTTGGTAAGCACAGTTTGGAAAGATCAGCAGCCTGAGGAATCAAGCACTTCATTTGAGATAGTAGTCAGTAGCACTAGCTCAGCAGTTGGGAAAAAAGGTAGAAAACTCGAAACATGTTTTCACAGGATACAAATGGTAAGATATTTAGTGATTTAGGAAGACTGGGGAAGAGCAGTCACTTACTACCCATCAAATCGGTACCCATCAAAATGAACTGTGGCACTCACTGATGCGGTTTGGGTTTGGCACGGAGTCACCCAGGTCAGCACACATAGTGAAGCAGTCTCCTAACGTGTAATGCCGCGTTAACCTGACCGTCTAACTGCTTGCTGACATCCCCGCAAAGCAGGTTTGGCATGGGTAATTTTGTCCTTAGCCTGACGTTCATAGCAAATCAGACTTTTATACATTTTATCGTCGGGTCGCAGAAGCGATCATGGCTACCAGCCTGTCTCGCTTATGATTAAAATCATACAGTTCTATCAGTGTCCGGCATCACGCTGAGTCGTTCGCTGACACGGATCGCCAATCCCATGGAGGAGGCGAAGCCCCTCCTCAGTCCCCACTGGGCCCGCTCCTCTCTGGGTCTGCTCTCAGAGCCGGCCGCTGCCCAGCAAGAGACCAACACCACCACCCAACCCTGAGCGATCCCGTCAGGGCCACCGCACGAGGACTCCCGTTGCGCGCCGCTGCCAGCTCACCACGGCACAGCACGCATGCGCACGCGAACCCTCCCGCCTCGCGTCCCAGCATGCGGAAACGCTCGCTGCCCAGACTGCGACAGTTGGACGCTGCTCCTGTGCTCCCCCAAAGACTACACCTCCCATCGTGCAACGCGTGCCAGCGCTACACGCACGCCGCAGGGCGCCGAGGCCCACGATTGCCCAGCTGGGCGCGCTGCACGCTGGGTCTCGTTGTTCTGAAAGCTGTGTAACTAACGCCCTTCAGGAGGAGTTCGGTGTTAAGCCCTTGGAGATGCTCTATCCCTGTTGCCCATGTGAATGCTTTTCAGATCACTCCCCCTGACGGCGCGAACGAGTAAGGCATTAGTGTCTGAGCGCACCACCGTCCTTTTACATGTCTCCGTGTCCTGCAGGTCCCGTAACTTCCTGTGCAACCCACAACGCTTTCGTAGCTGGTTTGATCCTCGACGGCTGCCGTAGGCTGCTGCCTGTCAGCTGCCGGCGCCTTTGTGGAGCGGCGGAAGCAGAGCGGGTGCGGTGAACGAGGTACGGCTGGAGCCAGAAGGAGGTCCCGCTGCAAGGTGTGCCGAGGTCCCGTCGTGGCTGAGCTGTGCCTGGCGCCGCTGCCCCTTTCATCTTAGCCGGGCTGCCTCGTAGTGGGGGCTCTGTTTTTGGCCTAGCCGTGTCGAGCGAGGGGCGCCGTAACAGGGTGGGGCCAGGAGGCGGCAAGCGCCGGGAATTCGGCCTCAATAAGTATGAGGGGCATGCGGGCGAGCCCTTGGAAGGTTTTGGTAATACTGTCCTCTTCCGGGCTTCGGGATGTGGTAGGGTCTTGCTAGGCTTCTTCTCCGAAACGGCCTGGGCGGGATTTGGGTGGGGAGACTGCTGCTGGCTGCAGCTGGTTAGTACCCTTGTCATCTTAAGGTGGGGTGAACTCTCCCGTCCTCGGAGACGGCTCGGTTTGTGCAGCTTTGCTTTCCTACCTCGGCATTGGAAAAATTGATGGGGGCGAAAATCATCGTGTGGTGGTGACAGGGCAATCTCATTTGAAAATGACTTTTCGTTTTGTTTATTAGTACTTAACAACATAGATACATGTTGGTCCATACTACCCTACGTATTAGGGTAGACATATGAGGGTTACCTCATTCTGCATCCTGTTCTGTGCTTAGGTGTGCTATGTAAGCACTTGACATAGTCTTAATTTTGAATTGCTGAGTAGTTATTACTAACGATTAATCTGGTTATCAAGCTTAGCATGAAAACATTTATGGATCCCTTATCTGTTCTAGAACCACTTCAGCTTGCTTAAAACCAGAAAAAACAAGCTTTTCACTCAGGTGATTCAGTTTTTTTCATAGCTGCGTTCTAAGTCTTTACTAATTTCTGAAGTGGTTTTTTTTTCCCACCTTTTGCTTATTGCTAATCCTCTTGTCTGTTTTTAACCAAGTTACTTCTATAGTAGGAATTTTTGTAGTTTCTTTTTTAAAAAAAAATTAAAGATACACTAATTTCTTAGCAACATACCCAAGAAAATGGAGGAAAAAAAGTATAATGTATATATTTTTAGAGTATTTTTTGCCATCAAACTGTAATCTGTAGTAATCCTACTAAATCTCTTAGTCTGTATTTTGAGTCCTACAGCTCTATACGAAGGATATATTACTTGCATACTGCTAAGTTATAGCATGCCAATACTTAAACTATCAAAGCGAGAAGTAAAATATAGATGCCATGTTGGTACCCTGCTTGCTGTACAGAATCCTATGGCAAGACCAGACAGCCCCACCTGCACTGCCTAATATTTCTTTCAAACCAGTTTCTTCAAACAACATTAGAAATACCTTAGGAAAGAACAGATGCTGTCATCATGTAATAGTTCTGTCTTTTAGAATCTAGAATGTGTTAAGTGAAAGAAATGTGGAAATGGAAATGCATTGGTTGGGTTTGTTATTATTGTTTTAGGACTTTATATAAGTCAATGTTTTAGTAAGTTAGTGCAGTTCCTTTAATGATAGCTTAATTAAAGGAGAGCTGCTATCTTTAAAAAAATCACCATCAAAATACTTACCCAAAAAAAAGCACCCAAAACTAGCCAAGCAGAAACCCCCCTAAAACAAAAACACAAACTAAAATCAAACAGTGTTTCTGTTGACCAGTTTCAGCCATGTCTGACAAAAGTGAACTGAAGGCGGAATTGGAGCGCAAGAAGCAACGATTAGCTCAAATCAGAGAGGAGAAGAAAAGAAAGGAGGAAGAAAGAAAGAAAAAAGAGGTAATGCAGAATTTTCTTTTTGAAATGTGACAGTTTGCATATGTAACTTGGCCAAAATGTAAGGGTATGCTTAGTCATTTTGCTGCATGCTATTCAGGGAGTGTCTATTTAATGGTGGCTTGCTGATGCTAATACCGCACTTTTATTTTCCGATAAAAGCAAATGTCTGCTGTTTACTTAGAATTATCCGTGGGGTAAGTTAGATTTTAATATTGGTTTTTAGTCCTATACATGCATAGTTTAGCTTCCTAAAGGTACTTGTGTGCATGGAACATTATTAATCAAACCACCGTGAAGTATTGCACAGAAGCTCTGTTTAATGAGTTGTAATACTTGGAGAATTAATTTCTGAAGTGAATTTCTCAGGATGTACATTTGGATTGCCTGACTGTCAGTATTATTACTGTAGAAACAATGTGCTATGTCCTGCTCCTTGACTGATCTTTAGCCTGAGTTTTAAAATCAAATCGACACTTGGGATGTATATGCTGCTTGTGTATTACACTTGCTTTGTTTACAGTCTTCTGCTTAAGTATGTAACAATTGGTGATTTATTACTATGCTTCTCCTGAATGCAGATTATATTTCATAAATGAAGCTTTTGCTGGAACATTTTTGTTGTTGGGGCTACTTTTTCAAGACTTTATTCTGTATTTTGATTATGATCTCAGTCTAAATTTGCTTGTGGCTGGAGACTGAGTAGCTGCCAGCTACATAGAATGCATTGTGTTGGAAGAGACCTTCAAAGCTCATCTAGTCCAACACCCCTGCAGTACGCAGGAGCATCTTTTAACTAGACCAGACTGCTCAGAAGCCCCATGAAGTCTGACCTTGAATTTCTCTATATGATTTTGGCAAAGAGAGTGAAATACCTCAAATTTATGTTCTGATGATTTTATAAAAATGCATTGCCTGTATCTGAGATTCCATGTGTGATTCTCAGCTTAGCAGTTGAGAACTTGCTCTAAAATTTGGGAGTTCCTCTTAAAAAAAGAAATTGTGGTATAGATTAGAAACATAATGTGCAGTTGTGAAACATGGCATAGAGATAGAATATCTTGGTCTAGATTTTGCTGCTTCTATTAAAGACCTGGTGTATCTGGTGTATTTGTATAATCAATTTTTATATTTACAAGAATATTCACTTGTCAATAACTAAGTTGGGAACACCTTAAGGTATTAATTACATTTCTGTATTTGAATGAGCAGTTAAATGAGTGGAAAGATAATGGCATGTTCAGCTGTTATTACCAAATGTGGGGATGGGAACTCTGGAAGACAGTAACTCAAAAGTACTTAAATGTGCTGTAAACCTGAAGTTACTGCAGTTTTTTTGCTTCCTTTGTGTCTTCTTGGTTTGTTCGTTTTTGTGAAACCTGATGTCCAGCAGCAAGATGTCTCACTGAACAGCTTGTTGATGATTTTGTTTTAAAAAATAGCTTAAAATGCACCCATGGACAATCACCACTTTCACATCTTGCACGTTTTCTTAATTGCTACCTGTTAGTACATGCTCAGTTTAACCAAGTGCCCTAATACTTTTTTTGACGAAAGAGGGATGTCTGTTACTGTCATTCTAACCCTACAGAGTTTTCTTAGACACAGTTGTTTTAAAGTTGGAACAATATGGTTGTATTTAAAATATAAAGGTACCTAATACCTTTTTTTAGTCTTAGCATTTGACAGTGCTTAGCATTAGTGCAAAGAAAGATTTGGCAAGTAAGACGACACTTTTTGCGTGTTATGTATGTCTTTTAAAGATAGTGTCAACGTTTTGTGATTCCTATCTGTTATCTATAGAATGAACCATCAGAATTACTAGAATCAAATATCTAACCTGTATGGTGGTAGGTTTCAGTAGAAGCCATGAGATCTCAAAATAAATGAAACTTTTTAATACCTGTTAAATGCTATAATGTACTAATTTATTTTTAGACTGATCAGAAGAAAGAAGTACTTCCTGTGCAAGAAGAATCTGATCTTGAAAAGAAAAGAAGAGAGGCTGAAGCATTACTTCAGAGTATGGGGCTGACTTCTGAGTCTCCTGTTGGTAGGAACGTTAATATTAGTTTGGGGGCTTTTGGGATTTTTTTTGTTTTAGGGTTTTTTGGGCTGTCGTTTGTTTCGTGTTTGGGTTTTTTTTGTGGTCTTTTGTCTTGTGGTGGAGAGTTTGGGTTTGTGTGTGTATGTTTGTTTTGTTAGAATTGCGGTAGTTATGTAAATAGAATGAAAATTCTTTGGCCATTATTTTCAGGGGTGTACATGTCCATTTTTATGTACTGTTTGGAGTCTCTTAGTTATATAATCTATTTGTTGTCTAGGGGCTGGGTTTTTTTTTTCATTTCCTATTTTTCTTCCATCTTATTCTTCTATCTTTTTTTCTTTTCTCTTTTTCACACTGTCAGATTTTAATTCTGTTATTTTTGCGTAGAGTTGACCTTTTTACACCATTCATGCCCTTATTTTCTGTATGTCAAATACCTGACTGACTTTGGAGTAATGGCAAGGCTAAGTAAAAAACTTAACTGTTGATGTAGGTTTGGGGGTTACC